>JAVSBV010161477.1:0-14495 GCA_033117975.1 Parotocinclus spilosoma | reverse complement strand
TATATGGCATAAAATATTAATTTCTATCTTCAAACATACATTTATATTTTATGCCTTCATTTGACAAATTATAAATATCATTTATGAATTCAAAAGGAAGGGTAATTTTTAAAAAATGTAAATTTCAACAAAAAAGCTTTACATTTACTATTATTAACTATATATAAATATGATTAACCATGTAAATAAATAAAACATACACACTGCTCACAAAAATTAGGGGATACTTCAAAATGTACACACACACACACACACACACACACACACACACACACACACACACACACACACACACACACACACAGAAATGTATATACACACGCATAAAAAGTATATTAATCATCCACTTATAAATGTTACATAAATAATAGTGAGCATAAAACATAACAAATAATATTTTATTCAATAACAGTAAGTTGTGTTAAACAAATATTTCTTTGTGACAGGTCTACAAAATGATCTATATATGCAAACAAAGTCTATCATATTCAACACGGGTTCAAACGCGAGAAATAAGAAATCTTTTCCATTACATAAAACAAATGATTCGAAATTAGCTCTACCGAATAAAAGACTCTTAAAATATTAAAATCTTATATATCACCCTACTTATCAGAAATAAGTTTGTGTGTCTCACCTCAGAAACAAGCGCGTCGCCTGGCGGAGCATTACGAAGAAACCCGAGTGTTGACCGGGATGCTCTCGAGGAATATTGACGAATGTTTACGACTTTATTCGTCTTTTCTGGAAGTTTTTACTACTTAAGACTAACCGACCAGAAAGAGCAACTTTAAAGAGGTCGGGACAGGTCCAGAACACCGTAATGACGCGGAGAAATGAAAAAAAATATCACATTTCAATCGAGACACGATAGAGAGAACTGAGGGATCGTTCACTGTTCGGCTCGGCCGCGCGCCAACGAAATCCCGCGCGCGCCTGTCAGTTTGACGCTTATGAAGTCGTCGCCATGGCAACAGGCGAACGGTGACGAGTCGGGTAAATTGGGCAGGGGGTGGGCAAACGTTCCTGAGGGCTGTGAGGCTTTAAATGAAACGAACTGGGAGAGAAATGGAGGAACCAAAGACCACCAACTAACAGAGGGAACGTGCATTTATAAGAGACGAACGTGAAATGCATATCAAATCTAATATATCTGCATACATGCTTAATATTTCCCACTTCCAGTCATTATCCCAAATCATCAATTCACATCAGTTAATCAGGAGCGTTTCTAGATTTGTGTAGTGAACACAGAATTTGGGATGGGAGGTGCAGGGGGCAGAGATGTACCCCTCTTCTTGTCAGTTGGTCCTCTGGGCACAACTGTACATAAAAAAACCTGTTGGATACAAACTAGAATGTGTGATTTAACACTAAACTGGGTGTTACTCTGATAATATAGAAAAATAAAAAACAAATACCAACTCAATTTCATTATTTGTGTTAATAAATGTATATTTATAAGCTATTATTATTATTGTCTGCAGAATGACTTGCATTTCTTTTAAATATTTGCAGATGTCCATGAGAAAAAAAAATGAAAGAAACTGTCTTTTACTGAAAGTGTAAATCTGTCAAGCTTTCGGAAAGGATTGTTGTGAATGCGAATTTATGTACCAGTAGTCCAGTTCTTGTTGTAGTTCTAGTTCTGCTCAGGAATCCAGAATAACATTGACTATTTATACCTATCATTTTAGAGACACAGGAACATTTGTCAGGTACCCTGGGAAGGCCAGACTTTTTATTGCTTGTTTCGCGGATCCGCCGACGATCATATTTGAAGAATATGATCCGCCGCAGTACTAATGGTTGAAATTTAAAAGAACAAAAACATTATTTTTTTCACTTTTTCCGCCCTCAGGTGGAGAGCCAACGATATTGTTCTGTTCATTACATTTTTTTTCCAGATTCACTTTAATTTCTCCAATTTAATTGGAGATTAAATACATTTTATTTTAAAATACATAATTATTTTTATTTCTTCCTCCTTCCTTGTGTTGATTCCACATAGTCCTCGAGAAATTGAAAAGTGCTTTTTTTCCCTCTCTCCTCAGTGGATTCTTAAGTAGGGACATCCGAGGAACAAGCAATTAAAAAAGTCTGGCCTAAAGTGGGTCTGTTGACGGCACTGTTGATAACTTTAGTAAAAATTGTGGAAAAAAAGAAGAGACCCAACAGCCAGGATAAACAAAAAGCAGGGTGGATCAGGTGCAAGAGGGTAAATATCAATATCAATTTTGTGGAGGAATTGTTATATCT
Organism: Parotocinclus spilosoma; assembly: GCA_033117975.1. Lineage (NCBI taxonomy): Eukaryota > Metazoa > Chordata > Actinopteri > Siluriformes > Loricariidae > Parotocinclus > Parotocinclus spilosoma. The sequence goes on along the minus strand of JAVSBV010161477.1, from coordinate 12,236 downwards.
ATATATAGTGGGTACGGAAAGTATTAATTTTTTGTAAATTTATTAAAAAAGAAAAACTAAAATATCACATGATCATAAGTATTCAGACCCTTTGCTCAGTATTTAGAAGCACCTTTTGAGCTAGTACAGTACAGAGACTTCTTGGGAATGATGCAACAAGTTTTTACACCTTGATTTGGGGATTCTCCTCCTTTCTTCCTTGCAAATCCTCTCCAGTTCCGTCAGGTTGGATGGTGAACGTTGGTAGACGGCCATTTTCAGGTCTCTCTAGAGATGCTCAACTGGGTTTAAGTCAGGGCTCTGGCTGGGCCAGTCATGAATGACCACAGAGTTGTTCCAAAGCCATTCCTTGTCTTGTTGGAAGGTGGACCTTCGGCCTAGTCTGAGGAAGAGTGCTCAGGATATGTCTGTACTTGGCCACATTCATCTTTCCTTCAATTGCAGCTAGTCCTCTTGTCCCTGCAGCTGAAAAACACCCCCATAGCATGATGCTGCCACCACCATGTTTCACTGTTGGGATTGTATAGGGCAGGTGATGAGCAGTGATTGGTTTTCTCCACACACATCGCTTAGAATTAACGCCAAAAAGTTCTCCATCTCATCAGACCAGAGAATCTTATTTCTCATAGTCTGTGAGTCTTTCATGTGTTTTTTGGCAAACTCTATGCGGGCTTTTAGCTCTGTTGGGCCAATCTGTCATAAAGCCCCACTGGTGAAGGGCTGCAGTGATAGTTGACTTTGTGGAACTTTCTCCCATCTCCCTGCTGCATCTCTGGAGCTCAGATACAGTGATCTTTGGGTTTTTATTTACTTCTCTCACCAAGGCTCTTCTCCCGCGATTGCGCAGTTTGGCTGGACGGCCAGGTCTAGGAAGAGTTCTGGTTCCCAAACTTCTTCCATTTAAGGATTATGGAGCTCCTTGGGGAATTCCCTCGACCTCATGATTCCCATTTGCATTTACATGCACTGTGAGCTGTGAGGTCTTATATAGAGAGGTGTGTGCCTTTCCTAATCACATCCAATCAGTTCAATTAAACACAGCTAGACTCTAATAAAGGAGTAGAACCATCTCATTAGAAGAAATGGGCAGCGTGTGAGTTAAATATAAGAGTCACAGCCGGGTCTGAATACTTATGACCATGTGATAATTCAGTTTTTCTTTTTTAATAGATTTACCAAAATTTCCATGTCTGTTTTTTTTTTTTTAAGATTGGATGCTGAGTTTACATTAATGATAAATAAAATGACCTTCTTTGATTTTAGCTAAATGGCTGCAACAAAACAAAGAGTAAAAAATTTAAAGGGGCCTGAATAATTTCCGTACCCACTGTATATTGTTTTATAGTGTTATCTTAGAGTATCGGATTAGCGTTTACAAGAGCATATTTTAAACATTAAGTACCATTGCAAAAGCAGAAGAAATACCAAAGAATAACAAAACTAAATCAAAAATGATATTTAAAATGAAATGGTCATGTTTCCTATGACTATATTGGGGGGACAACAACTGATTGGGCATCCCATTTAGGCACAACTGGCTATATCAGTAGGAGAAGAGGTCGGTCGGTCTAAATATTATTCCTATGGCTGAAACAGCAACCCCTGCTGGTTTTGCACTGGACTTCCTGTCACAGAGAGAGGTAAGTTCTATTCTGTGATGAACGCTGGGACGGCCACAATCAAGAGCAGGACAAGTGGAAATAAACAAGACAAAAACAACTTACCTCTCCATCACCTGTCTGGAGCACATTCAGTCCCATTTCAGACTGTAGAAAGTTCTTCTCAGCCACTGCTTAAAACAACACCATGAATTAATGACCCAGTTAGAGGTCTGGACCATATAACACACTGTGGGTACACATTTACATGGTGGATACATACACAGAAATCTTAATACATATACTTCCCATTGACCAAAGACAATAATGGTCATTATGAAAATTAATGGAAATTATTCACATAATGATGTTAGTGGTACATGTTAAGTAAGGCCAGACTTTTTTAATTGCTTGTTCTTTGGATGTCATTACTTGAGAATCTACTCAGCAGGGAGGAAAAAAATATATATATATTTATTTTTCAGCACTTTTCAATTTCTCTAGGACTATGTGGAATCAATACTAGGAAGGAGGAAGAAATAAAACTATTTTTTTTATTTAAAAATCAAATGTATTTAACCTACAATTAAATTAAAGTGAATCTGAAAAAAAAAATAAATGAACAAAAAAAAAGAGGGTGGAAAAAGCTAAAAAAAAATAAAAATAATAATGGATAAAATATGTATATATATCCATATCCATATATGTATATATATATATCCATATCCATATCCATATATATATATATATATTTTTTTTTTTTTTTTTTTTTTTTTTTATTATTTTCTTTTTTATTTGTATTTTTAAAAAATTATTATTTCAACCGTTGGTGCTGCGGCGGATCCGAGAAATACAAAAAAAAAAATAAAATGATCGTCGACGTATCAGCGAAACTAACAATAAAAAGGTTTGGAGCATATTTGCTCTGATTTTGCGGGAATCTACAACTTAGTCTAGACAGGACTAATAAGCTGATATGTCACATTGTTTGACAGCAAATTGCCACATTGACAAAAAAAAAGTGTCCCCCCACACTCACCAGCCTTCTGCACCACTTCTCCAGCTGTCAGATTCTGACCGTTGGGGCGAACTTGGAATGTGAGAGCCGGACCTATCAAGCTGCAAAAGAAGTTATCGGTCACAAACCGAAAACATGGACAGACTACAGAAACAATAGGGGTAGATTGGAAGAGGTTGGTGGCAGTGTCCGAGATCAAGGGGTCAGGCCAAATCAGAGTCCAGGTCGTTTCATGTCATTCATTTCTACCCACCATGGCTCTGAACCAAGATGGACTCTGGGTTAGGCCTCCATCTCAGAACAGCTTGGGAACGGCGTACCTTGGGTCATTGCTAGAGGAAGATTGTTCTGAGTCATGCACTAATGAGCCTGATTGAGAGTATGTCGGTCCTGCTCGAGGCGTCCAACATCCAACAGCTTTAGAATGGGACCCGATTTTGAACCCCTGTAAAGGTGTGTAATAGGATTATACAGTGGCAAAACAAGTTTGTAAATAATTTGGACTAAATAAATAAAGTGAGATTTGATCTTCTTCCAGGGCACAATAACACACAAACACATTCTGTGCAAACAACACACAATTGTACCTGTTATGCCTTTACTGAACGTTTATACAACGATATTTATATTTATTCAAAGTCCAGGGCAGAAAATGTGTGTGAATGTGAACCCTGTAATTACTGGTGGAACCCCCAGATCACACAGTCATTGCCTAGCATATTAATTAGGATTGGACTCAATACAAACATAAATACAGCCCAAGATTTTTAAAAAATGTTGGGACAGGACATCCATTACTGCATTTCAGGCCTGCAACACATTTTTTAAAAGTTGGGACAGTACAGTGTTTAACATTAATGTTGCCATTCCTTCTCACAACGCTTAAAAAAGATTTAGGATACCAAGCGATGAAGAGGTTCAGGTCTTGTCCCATTCTTCCTCACTAAGATGTGCAACACTATGGGGTAGTCATTGTTTTGTTTCAAAATCTCCACACATTCTTTACTGGGGACAGATCAAGATTACAGTTCAGTACCCCTACCCTCTTTTCTGCATTTGTGCAGCATGTGGTTTTGCATTGTCCTGTTGAAAAATGGATGGAGGTCCTTGGAAAAGACTCGTCTTGAAGTCTTCTTATAATGATCTAAGATCTCATCTTTATCATTAGCATTAATGCTGCCATAACAAAAGCTTGAATTACCTGACACAACTCCATACCATGTCAGACCCTGGTTTTTGGACCCTTTTTTATTTGGTCCAGAGCACACAGTGACCTTTTATTCAAAAAACATCTGGAATCTTGATACCTGCTTCCAATGTGTGATGGACCATCCCAGTCCGGAAAAGTCAACGCCACCTTTGGATATGATTAACATAAGGCTTATTTTTTGTTCGATAATGTTTTAAGTGGTATTTATGTATGCTGTCCTGTATTGCAGGCTGTACTGTCTTGTAGGTTTCCATATCAGATTGAAACAATGATGCTCACCTTACAAAGTTAAAAATTAACCACACCCCTCTTTCATTTACGTAATTTAGCAGACACCCTCATATAGAGCAACTTATAACTCATACAGTATTACAATTCAAGCAATTGTGGGTTAAGAGAATTGCTTAAGGACCCAACTGTGGCAGGTTGGCAGAGGTGAGATTTGAACCCTGGACCATCAGGCCCACAGGTCAGCAGCTTAACCACTAGTCAGTGCTACCGCAGTCCCTTCTTACATAGAGGCTTTAAGCAAACCCCATTCTGTACTTCATACCCTTTGACACTGTAGTGGTCGACTAATCTGGCCAATCAATTAATGCCATTTTGAGATCATCTGCATCTCAAGAGGCAGATATACAAAAAATATTAGGAGAAACTTCTTGCATTACAACTTAGCTCATAAACTGCCACTGCATAGTTACTCAAAACGTAGAGATGCTAAGAAAAGATTCAGTGAGTATGCCACTACTACAAAAACTTTATTTCTGGCATTACAACAAGCTCCTAACTGGAGCTAGAATTATTAATATAAAGATGTTCCTACCATGTGCACTACTCAAACATTTATGTTTAGGCCAGACTTTTTTGATTGCTTGTTTCGTGGATCCACCGACGATCATATTTGAAGAATACAATATATATACATATATATATATATACACACGTATACCATTATATATAACCATTACCAAAAAAAAATATATATATATATATTTTTTTTTCTTTTTTTGGTAATGGTTGAAATCCAAAAAAATATATTTCTTTTTTATTTTTTTATCTTTTTCCGACCTCTGATGGCGAGCCAACCGCTTTCTTCTGTTCATTTTATTTTTTTTCCAGATTCCTGATTTATTTTAAAATAACAATTTATTTTTATTTCTTCCTCCTTCCTTGTATTGATTCCACATAGTCCTCGAGAAATTGAAAAGTGCTGAAAAATAAAGATTTATAGTTATTTTTTTTCCTCCCTCCTCAGTAGATTCTTAAGTAGAGACTTTCGAGAAACAAGCAATAGAAAACATCTGGCCTTATGTATTAATACTTTTTTTTTTCATCCAGAACAAGATGATGCAGTTATGTGGTAATTAATATTGTTGTGCAATAAATGTTTTCATTTCATTCTTATTTATAAGGCAAATTGCAATCAATTTATTGTCAGCAACTTTGTGTCTTATTTATTATTACTAGTTTTATCAGTTTCAAAAACATTTTGATATAGGGGGACCTTGGTTCTCTTCGTTAAATTCCTACAGAAAACGATGAGTAAAGTGCAAATTTTTCCCATAATAAATAATGTAAATTGAAATGAATCCATTCTAGACCCCAAATCCACACTATATAAGGCACGGTATGCAGTAATGGAGTTGTGTTGCACATACTGTATGCTCCCTGATTTACCATGGGGATATGTTTTAACCATCATAAGTATTTATCATGAATCTATCATGAACTGAGGAGTTTAATATAGTCTAAATTATATCTCTAGATACTATAGTACTATCATAGCTGAACCGTATTGTTTAAAACATTTTAATCTATGGTTGGAAAAATAATAACCGTAAAGCGTATTTATATAATAAAATATTAAAAAACTTGTAATTTCTTAATTTAATTCCTAAAATCATTTACTGAACTCTGTTGGCGAGTGTGGTGCTGCTCAGCATATGCGGGAGAGTACTGTACTGCGCAGCGTTCTCACTGTTTTCATTTTGGTTGGCTGTTATCCCTGACCTTCTTAGTACCCCTGGGGAGTTATTTGAACTAAGAATACTGTACTGCACATGAAAAGATAAAGAACGCATGAGAAACACAGCAAAGCTCTGTAGTGAGTGAGGGATATTGTGAGACTACCGATACTAAACTCATGAAATCTTCAGCAAGTGTGGAACAAACAACTTGATTATTTTTTTTCCTCAAAATGTGGTGAGAACTGAATTTGGTGAGTTCCAAGCTAGTCAAGAACTGAGGTATCTGTCTATCTGCATTTTCTATCTAAGATCAGTTACCCTGCTCTCTATATATTGGCACCGGTCATAAAAACCCATATTGGTCGACCACTAGGCTCAACTGGAGTCATCACTTAAGATGACTCATAAAGGTTCAGTACTACCACTCAGTTACTACTAGCCCTTTTGACTCAGCAGTTAAGTGAAATCTTTTGTTTGTTCCCGCATTCTCTTCTTACAGGGACTTAGCTGGATGGTGTTCTTGCATTATTATATATTTGTGCTAGCATTAAGCAATGTCTGATAAGAAGAATTTAAAGTCAGTATACTAGAGGTGCATCGTACAGCTTGATGATGCCTCATGCGTTCTGTTTATTTTACGCCTTCTAATGCGATTGCATTTTTTGTACACCAGAGGGTGCCATACACGTCTTCCTTCCTGCAGCTGAAAAAAACGTTAAGGTTAAGATCAATTTGAGAACGGCTAACTTTAATGAAACTGTTACAATTATTATTTAATTATAATTATCATAATTTGTTTGTTATAACATTATTTAAAGCCTAACTTTATTTATTGTTATATAGTTATATAACCTAATTTAATTTTTATACAAGAAAATGTTTTGCTTACAAAACTTCTTTCTAGCAACTTGTTTAAATACAGGAGACTAAATGTTTATTTGCGTTTGAAAACGCATTCACTTATTTTTTAAAAAGTGCATTGGTTTGCATCATTTCCGAAATAAAAACATTGTATTGTGAACTCAGTGTCATTAAACAAATCCAATAATTATTTTTACAGCCCCACCGTATGCTAAACTGAACTCACTGGTTAAGGCTAATGGAGCACTAAGCTGCCACTCGTCGCTTAATGTAACTGTGAGAAACTTTGGGTAAATTTGCATTTACATCATTTAGCAGATGCTGTTATCCAGAGCGACTTTTAACTGATACGTTCTTACAATCACAGCAATTGTGGGTTAAGGTTTGGGATTTGAACCCCACACCTTCTGGTCCCCAACCAGTAGGTTGTCCTATCTTACATCTGGTAAATGTAAGTCACCATAGGCGAGCAGAAGGTAAATAATATTGATGCTATAGATTTTAAATACATACATGCCCAAACTCCTTTGGATTCTTAAATTTTCCTGACACTGGCACTAAAAAGCAAGATAAGTAGCAATGGCTGTACCTCTTGTTTGTAATGACGTATCCATACTCCTCTTTGTACGTAGTTTGATTCTTTACTGGTGCTGTATTGGGAACTCCTTTCCATTCCTTTCCCTCTGCTTTATACCCATTATCCTGTTTCAGGGCTACAGGGGCCACTATGTCGTTGCCAGTCTCAACATCAGAGGTCTGTGGTGATCCACCAGTCTTGTGGTCACCAAGAGCAGAAGATGTAGAGGAAGAATGGATTGGGACTGGAGCTTTTTCCACAGTGTGTGTCATCGAACCCTCAGTAATCTTGATCTATAAAGAGGCAACAGACATACTGTATTCAGATAACACACGAAACACGTAAACAGCGCGTACAGCACCATCTTCTGGTCATGCAGTTCAATAACACTTACATTTTAAACATGGAGGTTTAATTATAAAAGTGGGCTTACCATTTTCTGCGGTGTAGAGAAATCCACTGTACGATCTACTAGAAGACAATTAGCAAACTATTAATACTATGGTGACCAAAGCTCAGCACAAAACTAGGTTTATTCTTACGTTTCTATAAAAACGTTTTATTTATACGTTAATTATAAAGTCCTAAGGACTTAATTAATAGTGAGTCACCCTGACTCTGTGCAACTGCAGGTCCATTCTGCAGGAGATCCAGGACAGCGAAGAGACGATCCATTTCTCCAGGTTCCAGGTGAGACAGGTCAAAGCCATGCTGCAGAAGAAGCTCGTTCAGACCGTGCTGACTGGGGTCTGCATAGAAATGTAGACACTTATCAAGTGGTTTGACAGTTTGACCATAAAGTTCACAGTTCTACTATAAATGTTTGATGGTAATTTGGCCACTTTATGGTTCCACTTTCAAATTTCATAGTACAACTGTAAACTTGGTTGACTATGGACTGACCATAAATTATTTCACAGTTCTGCTATAGATGTTGATGGTCATTTGGCCACTTCATGGTTCTACTGCCAAATTTCACTGTACATTTTTTCCTGGGACTCTACTAGGTTCTTATTTGACACAGAATCTAAACAATTCTGGTTTTCACACTTCATTCCAGCTTATGCTTATGCTTATGCTTAAGTTCATGGAGGCTCTGGAATTTACAGGATGCACGTGAGCATGTACCCTGAATGGGGCACCGTTCTGTTGTAGGACCAAGGGATGATTGTGCCCATCTGGCATCCCCTCTCAGCCCAAACTTGCCTACATAGTGCCTGACCTGGTTGGATGGCACTACCCTCCTGCCCTCTTGCCTTCCAGTTATCTGCAGATCGGGCAGGCAGTAGCAAGGTCGCCGTTTCTAGAGCTACAACACAAAATCTACATCATGCTTATAAAACAAAACAATTTAAATTAAAACAAACTATAAAACAAAAGCTAAGGTTAGTCACAAATAAAAATCAAATAGAAGTTGTAGGTGGAATTTAAAAGCCATTCAGAAAATGCTATGTTTTGTATTACATTTGTTACAGCAGGTTAGTGTTTTAGTTAGTGGATTAACCCCGTTCATTACAGAAAAAAATTATTATAGCAGGAGTTTGGATAATGGGGTTCACCTGTAGTTTGCTTCTCAGACTTACCCTGACGGTCATGCCCATGCTCTTTGGGGAGTTTCTTCCTCTTTTGCTGGCTGCTAGCTGCCATGTCCTCAGAAGCATAGTCCTTGCTGTAATCCAATGGAAAGTCGAGCTCTTGGAACAACGTTGACGTGGAAATGGGGGTTGCCACTGGATGGCGAGAGGTGGGCTGTTCTGAAGCAGTCAAGAAGACGGAGATCAGATCCTGAAGCAGCTGTGTCTCTTTATTCAGAGGTTGGGAGTGGGGTCTGGGCACTCTGGAGTGAGAAGAGGATGAGGGGTACATGGTCTCCTCCAGCAGGTTCAGAGAACGTTCCTCTTCATCTTGATAACCATACTGTACAGGGAAAAGGTATGCACTAGCACAACGGCAGTTAACAGAAAGCCTTTTAAAAGTCATTACCTCAGCATGAGTGTATATGGCATGAGCGTTCTGACCTTTTGGTAAGAATAAGGTTTCAGGCTTTGCATGTGGAGGGAGGACCGAGGGGGATCGACAATCATGTAGTCCATGTAACGTTGTTTGGGATTTAGCTGATCTGCTGGCACTCCATCAGAGCTTGAGACAATTAAAAGGAAGACAATGGGAAATATTGAAATGGGATGTGTGTGATAAGAAGGAAGAGGGGATTAAAACTCAAAGGAATATATTTGCATCTGAATGAACCCGAATCAGATATGCAAGAGTGGACACAAAAGGCTTAAGGGAAGCTGAGATATAGAGCAAGAAAGTGATAATAACCGCTTAAAGCCTCCTATATAGATATGCAACGCTGTTTGTCACGTATTAATGCGTTGGTTTATGTGATTAAACACATACAAATGAACCTAAGAAGTCCTAGGTTTGAATCTCTTTTTGGGAAAGCTGTTTTCTTAATACATTTTAAGTACTAATAATAACTAGTCAAATGTGTCCTATGATTTAACAAATCCTCAGTCTCCAGTACATTGACATTGCAATTTATATAATAATCAAGCAAATACTACAACATTTTATAAGGGACTGGGTTTTGTTAGGGTTCCTACCTTTCGTCCCGGAGTGTTCGGCCGTCCTCCCCGGTCGCCATTACAGAGCAATCGGTGAGGCGGTTTATATCCAGTATCCAAATTACGACCTGATTTCAAACAGCTGCTTCTCCTGCTATTTAGGTGTGGGTTTTAGCGCTGTTCGGTGCCAGGTCGTCTTCATTCGCCCTTACGCACACCTTTAGGGATAGTGGTTACGTTCCGGGGGCTTTTAGTGCCGATGGACACGTACGGGGGAAACCCCCTAGGTATTTAGTATTTTAGGGGCACTTTGAGGGTCTCCCGTCCCGTACTCATGCACTCCTCGCACACCTGAGTTCACGCTCCTCCGTCATCGCCACCCAACAAGCCTCACTCTAGGCGGCTGCCCGTCCTGAATGGGACGCACCCCAACTCGGCTTACTTGCGCCATACGTGCGCCCGAGCTCACGCTCGCCCCCTAGCGCCTTTCGCGATCTGTTCGCGTTCGCGCTCTCCACGCGCCCGAGTTAATACTCGTTTTCTGGCATCCTCTGTGCTCTTTTGAGCCTCACTCTAGTCGTTTGCCCTCTCGTAATAAGACACGCCCCGGCTAGAGTAGCCACCAGGCTGTGCGTTTTAATTATACGCGCCCCGTCATGTCTTTGCCGCGCTACATGCGCGTTCGAGCTCACCTTCACCCTCTGCCGCTCAGAATACCTCCGTGCCTCGCTACTTGGGAGACATCCCAAATCTGCACGCGCTCTCTGCACGCTTTCCCCATTGGCGCTTCGGCACTCTCTCGCGATCAGTTCACGCGTTGGGTCCCAGTCGGGACGCAACACATCGGCGCGCCATTACATACATTTGGATTTTTTGTGTTCAGGAGCCTTTCGCTCCGCTCTTAATCCTTTTTCTTTATTAGTTCCCAATTATTATTATATGTCGCGGGATTCCGTCTATCCCACATACTTGGGTCCGACCGCCAACCACCACACCTCGTAACAGGTCCATATCTTTCTTGAGCTCTGGAATCAATCTTCTGTGTAAACGAAGGGCCAGCTGTACTACTAACTGTAAATACTAATTGATAAAATTTCTGCTCATGGCCTGTGAGCAAGCCCATCTTTCATTTGTGCTATGACTGGTAATCAATGGCATTGGTCTTAATATGTCGAACAAGTGTATAATCATTTACTGTAATGACATTTGTTTAGGTATTCCACACCATGTGATGTACAAATCAATCGTTCACACAGGTAGTAAAATGTCTGCTTAAATGTAAGCTGTATGTACAGTGAAGTTGGAATAATTACATTTATACATCTTAAACCAGCTTCGTTGGTTACATACTAACATGAGCGTATTAAACTGAACAAACAATATGTGTTGAGTAAAACCATACAGGAATAACAGCACTGCATTGGTGCTTATATGCACCATTTAACGCCTGCATTATGGACTGTGAACAGAATGGACGTTGATTGCACTTTGCCACAGTCACACTGTAGTATTTGTAGTTTCAATACTCTGCATATGGTGCTTTCTTTGAAACAAAAATATTAATTCATAGACATAATGAAAACATTTAGTTTTGCACTAATATAAAGTCATTCTTATTTAGACTGATATTCTCTTTTCTGTCAGCAGGTGTCGGTCGTACAAGTTTTCTGTCGCCAGACTTTTTTTATTGCTTGTTTAGTGGATCTGCCAACGATCATATTTGAAGAATACAAAAAAGGATCGCCGCAGCACCAATGGTTGAAATTTTAAAAAAATATATAAATTAAGCCTTTTCTGCCCTCCGGTGAAGAGCCAATGGTTTTCTTTTGTTCATTTATTTTTTTTCCAGATTCACTTTAATTTAATTGTAGGTTAAATACATTTTATTTTTAAATAAAAAAAAATATTTACATTTCTTCCTCCTTCCTTGTATTGATTCCACATAGTCCTCTAGAAACTGAAAAGTGATGAAAAATAAAGATTTTTTTTTTTTTTCTCCCTCCTCAGTAGATTCTTAAGTAGGGACATCCGAGGGACAAGCAATTTAAAAAGTCTGCTCTAAGGCTTGAATTAAATGTAAACATTTAAAATCTGGCTTAAATGTAAGACAGCCTTTTATTTCTTATTATAGTTCTTAAGTCCTTGCCTGTGGACAACCAAATGGACATTAACATAGATCACTTGTCACATAAAAAATATTTTGTTGGTTAGTGTACTAATTTTACAGGGTCAATGCATATAATGCACAGTACAGATTAGTGCGCTTTAATGACCATCTAAATAACGTCCACTTTAACGACCACGGCCTTAACAATTCTGAGAAATTATAATATTTATAATAGATATTAAAAAGTTTAAAAAGTCTAGGCTAAAAACATTCTTATTTACTCAGGCTTTTAGTTCGATTTAGACTATAACACATGGATCAGGTCGGCTCT
>JAVSBV010161466.1:0-14495 GCA_033117975.1 Parotocinclus spilosoma | reverse complement strand
ATATATTTTATAGCATTACTGTGGGTATATAATATGGGTATATTAAAATAATGTTGACATTATTTTGAGATTTGAGAAATAACAAGCTTCTTGAATCAGATTAATGAAGAGCATCATGGGACACAGAAAAATGACAGAGTTTAAATGTTGCATTTCCTAAATTACACTCACAAATGAGGTCACAAAGGAGAATTTAGTTTCTTACTCTAAAAAACTTAAATCTATGGTTTCCCTTCCTGTAGACAGGACCTGCATTGTTCCTTCACCACAAAGACGCTATAACCATAGTGCAACCTGCTGGAAACACAGACGACAGAAAAAGCAGTGGGAGGTAATGTTGAAAAAAAATTGGCAAGCATTTTAAGTTATAGTCCTATTTCTATCACTGCGGTCTTCAGATGTAACCTCTGGATATAAAAAGTAGTTTCTTCTTAGCACATGGAAGATGCAGAATATGACAAGGGTAGAGGTAAGTTAAATTAAGTTCTGAAAATGTACAAAACGTCATCTGAAACCTCTGTATATGAGGGAACAGTTACTCTTAGTAAGGCTGTGGTAGACAGTGTGATCAGGTGTCATTATGTTTCTAAAAACACTGAAGAATATGGTATGTAAGAAGGATTTATTATAGATCTATAGTAAAATAAAATTGATTGATGAAGGGAGTATGTCACTACATTGCACCCATGTTGCTCTTTATAGATAGCTTAGTACAAAAGTGCATAGGATTAGGTCAGATTTTTTGTATGTAAGATGTAGACATGAAATCAGTGTCTGTTTGTCACTAACCACAATAGCAATAGCACTAACCACACAACCTGACTATTTGCATTAACCCAACCTGGTAAGTCAGGTAACCATACTTAGTGTATAATTATGGTTTTCATTACCTGTAGTCTAAATACAGTGTTACTATGTACACTAAGTAAAACTGTATGTTACTGGTATTGACATGGATTATCAATAGCAACTGCAATATAAAATAATAATATTAGTTATGCAAAGGATCAATCTCATTGATATTAAGAGGAAAACTAAAATGATATGTAGCATATTGCATATATACACACGCCTATCAATCATAAAATAAAACCACCTGCATAATATTGTGTAGATCCCTCTTGCACAGCCAAGGCTTTGACGCATCAGCACAATTTCCTGTGTCCTGTGATATATGATACCAAGATTTTAGCAGCAAATATTTTAAGTTCTGTAAATTGAGAGGTGAGGCCTTGATGGATCAACTTGTTGGTCCAGCACATCTCACAGATGCTCAATTAGATTGAGATCTGGGGAAGTTGGAGGTCAAGTCAACATCCTTGTCATGTTCCAATCATTCTTGGACAATTTATGTAGTGTGGCATGGTAGATAAACCTGCTGAAAAGGCCACTGGTATTAGGAAATACTACTGCCATGAGGGGGTGTGCTTGGTCTACAATAATGTTTAGGTGAGTGGTGTCAAAGTAACATTCACATGAATGTGAAGATCAGCAGAACATAAGCACACTGTCAGTGTACCCCACTTTACTTGTCAATTGTTTTAATGTTGTGACTGATAAATGTATACTGGTGGTACTTCTGTTAACATATAAAAACATATTTTCATTAGCAGATAAAATAAATCCAGTCTTATTCTAATTTCAAGTGAAATTGGTCAACTTTATCCCACCTATTAAACAGAACTGGAACCCACAGCATACAAAAGATCTAAAACACTGCACATATATATCCCAAATGACTAGTCTAGTATCAAACTGAGTTTGAATTACAATGTAATGTATCCGCTCTAGTTATTCAGATGAGTGAAAATATAATTAATCATCTGGAAAATATAGACTGTTAACAAGACTCTTGAATGGAAGCACTGAGTCAGAATGAATCTCCATGACATAAAAAGCTATATACACTTCATATGTGGATGATACATTCATCAGTAGTCCCAAAACTGTAATATTACTATTGATAGATTTATTTGAGTAGTAGCAAAATTACACAGAAGTACAACATCCGTTTTGTGGACATTCATACTGAAACACAAATATGCTATTTCAGTAATGATAATGCCAGGTGTTTGATGAAGGTGCATTAATAATAGTGGGTGGCTTGAATTGAAGTCTTATCAGTCATTTGCTTTGACTAAATTTTATAGTATGATTAATATTCTGAAGTGCTGTTCCTTGTGTTTAGTTGTGCTTCGTTCTGCTCTCTGCTCTCTTGCACTGTTACATCGCATGTTGTTGTAATCATACGTGTTCATGTTTTAAACATTGTTTTAAGATGTATTTGATAAATACACTGATGACACATTCCTGTATTTGATACATTTACTTATTTTAAACTTGCCTACTGTAAAATGGTTAATGCATGTCATGATACAGTACAAAATTGCATACCTGTTTTAGTAACTAATACTTTTAAATTACAGTATACCATAATGTGGATTGTTTATCTTTGTGTATACTACTGTCTTATTGTCCAACAGATGTAATTAAGCACAAAAGGCAGATAAGCTAGATTGCAGAACCTGCATTAGCACATACACTCTTGTGTCTTTCTAGTTAATTTTCAGCTAGCACTATACAGTAGATATTTTTCACCTACAATTCCCCTTTTTAAAGTGTATTGCTCAAACCAAATTTGATACAAATCATTATGCAGGGGTTACTGTACTCACTGTCGTATGACGCATTTCTGTTATCGCTAGCTCAAAAATTTAAATTATACATTGTTTTTTTCAGTTTGTCAAAATACACATTTTTTTGTAGTTTAACATGTATTTAAAATAAATACATTTAGTGTGTTAACTAATTGTAGATTAATTTTACATTTGTTCCTAATAGATTAATAGATTGATAATGCAATTGAAATTAAACATTCTTAAGATTCACAGACTGGGTCCACATTTTACAGCCTCGTGTCACACCCCAATTCGCATTTATTGGCGGTGGTTAAAATCCCACATTTATTACATTCATTATATTTGACTTGTCATGTTCTAATGATAAATTAAAGCAAAGGTTTAATGGCTGTGTTAGACAGTTGAACTATGATAGCTCTGATTTACCACTTGGTCTCTTTTAGCCAGCTGATAATTATGTCCCAATGCAAATTATTAATGGTTGCAAATCCTCACATATGGTCATTTACAATCAAGAGCAAATAATAATAAAAAACAAACCACCAGTCAACACCCTGCAACATTTCCACTACAGTATATTATATGAGAGCTGTGTTGATTAACTTCCGTCAGAGTTCTTTTTCTGATTATATAATGCGAACAAAAATGAAAATATCCCATAATGAAATATCCCTGCTTTTTTGTGAGTAGTGTAGTATTTAGCTACCTGAAACTTTGAATATTTGAAGGAATATTGTATATTTTTGGCAGGAGTAACATATGAATGGTCTGAGAGTGTGCTATATTCAGACTGAGAAATGCAGATTACATTTTATTTCAGTGAATGACTGCTTTCATGAACAGCAAAAAACCTCTTGCAGTCGGACAACAGTAGCTTTAAATGTTTAAAAAATTACAACCAGAAGCAAATAAAACAAATTAACTTTATCATAAGCAGAAATGTGCACAAAATTATACTAAATTTACTTTCATATGTAAATATATTTCACTACAAAAGCCACAACAACCACAAATATTTAAACTTAATATAATAATAATTTCAATATAAAGAAGGTTTTGCCATGTGAGGAGAACTAGCTAAAACATAGCAATTCTTCAGAATTTAGTTTTTGGTAGTGAAAGAAGACTTATTCAAATAATACATTTCCAGTAACACCTAACACCTACCATTATTTTGCAACATGCTAAACATAATTGAGTCAAAACAATAATCCAAGTCCTCCCTGACAGTTTGTCTATGCTGCAGTTAAATTGTTGGTAAACAGAACGCTTCCAAATCTGTGCTTTTAGATATGAATTACACAACGAGCCATTTTGGTGCTAGAATTTTCACTAAAATGTATCAGAATCATTACATACACAAAACCACCATGCAAAGTATTTCCTATTTAAAAAAGTGTGTTCTATAATGGTAGATATAGCCAATGAAGTATAAAGAAGCAATATAAATATTCAATATAAGTAATATAAATATAAATATAATTATAAATTTGAGCTTGAGGCTCAAAATAAGCAGAAATTGCTTTGTTAGGGCATTTCAGTAATGTATCAGAATTATTTATGTATTATGGTTCAATTTTACGCATAAACAGATTCATTTTCCACAAATTAAAATGCATTTTATAAATTTCTTTTATATTTCATTTAAATATAACTGAACTGACCTTTTCTGTGTCCTTTATGTAATATTGGCTTGTAGTTTTTCACTAGTCTATCATAAAAAGAAAGGACGCGTTACCATTTTGTTGTGTATATGCAATACCCTTGTTACCCATATCTTTAGTTTTTATAACATGCCATATTAATCTACTGCTCACAAAAATTAGGGGATATTTTAACATGAAATATCCCATAATGAAATATCTCCTAGTTTTTGTGAGCAGTGTATAATTGAATGTGATTAAGTGCACCTGTTCACCCCTGAAGACACTTTGGAGACTTCCTCTGATTCGTATTTTATCTGACAAAGTTTTGAGTTTTTAGAAAAACCCCCAAGTTAAAAAAAAATCTGACATTTATGTGGTTACATGCCTTTAAATGTCACCTGTCATCTATGAGAATGAAGGCACAAAACCAATACATGCTTAAACATGAAAACAAAACCACAACAGCAACAATGTTCGAAAAGGTGAAAGCCTTTTTTTATTCATATTTTTTTTAATTTGCAAGTCTGCAATCAGTATTGTACAGTGAAGTATTAGTAAACAGTATAAACTATCAGTTAAAAACTATTAGTTAGTAAACAGTAGTAACTATGTGTACATGTCAGAACAGATATGCCAACATCACATTTTTATCCCTATTTACTTCCTGTAATTGGTAATTATTTCTTTAAAACTGTAGCAACCATACCATTAATTTTATTGTCCTAGATACATGAATAAATAAATGTAGAAAAATAACATGTTTATTTGAACAAGAAGGTGGTAATTACTTACAGTATTACTTATATGTATATTATACTAAAGTGTATATACACAGTGTTACTTTCCTTTTCCTCAAACATGGGGGGCCCTATACACAGGCGGAAATGTATATGTGTTGCTTCCATTTGCAAACTTTCCTGTGGTCCACAGGTTGCTTCCCTCACCACCAGTTTAGTGCACACCTGTGCAATACCACAACAGTGCATACACACATTTCTTAGTTCCGAATAACATTTGAATTAACACAAACAGAACCACTGGAAATTATTTTGAGCTTGCAGTAAAGAAGGGCTTACATCAGCGCCACCATTGGGGATTTAGACTCTCATAATCACTTAATGTCAACATACTTTGACCAAAACTAAAATCTTATTAATTACAGATTTCATGTTAAAGTCTCCATAATATCCTTTATTTTTTAACTGTTGTTGATGTCACTTAGTAAAAATAGGCCATTAAACGTGTGGAGTTACTTCTATTTAAGTAGAACATAAATGTGCTCAACAATACTGTAGGGTAGTTTATGAGGGATTCCACATTATTTCTACAGTGCTGGATTATTCACTCTACTTTTTCTAGTTTTCTTGGGGCTCCAGCACGTAGAAAGCAGGAGAGCATCTGGGTTTGGCAATTTGATAGTTACTTGGTATTGTAGCAGCTATATTATATTTAGCACTTTAGGAGCCTGGATTTTAGATTTTAATAAGTAATGTTCCATATTAATGGAGACCTTTTCATCAGGAAATAATCTTATAAAACTAAACTAAACAAATCTCTGTTTACAGCATAAGATTCTAAAACTCTCTTTAGTATATCCCAAGCTCCGGAAAGTTTTTTTGCACAATAAATTTAACAATGTAGTTTGAACATCACTTGAAAGCTACATCTTGGAATGGATGTAGGAGGAGTCCTGGGTACGAGTACTGTGTTGTTGCCTTTTGAGGCTTTTATTTGTTTTCAGGAAAATGCTTGAACAGAGGAGTGTGTAGGGTAGTCTTTCATTTTACCTTCTCATCATGGACATATATTGGTCTAAGAGGGGAGAGAGCTGACATCCTATGGAGCATCACTTCATACAATGCACTGTAGCTTGAATTTGGATGAAACAATTGCAGAGCTGAACCAAACAGTGGTAGACGGCATGATAACAGATTATGTTGTAGCTGTGTAAAACAGAACCACTAACTGCTTATTTTTTCAGATGCTGCAGAAAGTGAAATTTATGTAAAGCCTTTTAGAATGTTGATTTCTGTAAAATGATAGTTCCCAGGAATTTGTTGGACTTTTGACTCATTGACTTTTATTGAAAGGAGTAGTCCTGAAAAATCAATGACTACTTTCACAGTTCTAGAAAGCTAATTTATGATCTAAATAGTAGGAACCAATCTATGCCAGCACTAAGACACACTAGGATGGTATCATCTGCAAACCTAATTAGCTTAACAGAGCCACTCTCAGAATTACTGTTGTTAAGGTAATGTAAGTAGAACATGACAGCCTTGAGTTCCAGGGTGGAAGAACTGATCTGAGATGTGTTGACTCACTTGAAGTACTAAATTCAAAGTTTAAAATCTGATTAGCAAGCTGATGTTGAGTGATAGACCTAGGTAGGATGTACACACCAACCAGTGTTATTAATGTTTGGCAGATGATTGACATCCAAGCACCAGTTAAGGTTAATGAAGGAGCAGACTTCTCTCACATTTGCTTTCTGACTGTGGTCTGATCCAACCGATTTTTTAACCACACTGTGATTGCTACCTTTTTAAAATTTAGTCTCATTCATCTTCTGATATCTCCTAGGTATGCTTTCAACTTCTGGTGCCATTCAGAACAAGATGTATTTATATTAAGCTCACGTCACTAGAACTACATGTAATGTTTTCACAATGAGTTAATATAAGTAGAAGTTTATTTTATTTTATGTATTTTCATTCTTACAAATTAGTTTGATGAAGTCTGCTTCTTAATATGTAAATTAGTAATTTCATGAAATATGCATTAGATTTATGATCACATAAATTACAGAATGTAGACCTAAAGAATTGAATAGAAATAGAGTATTGTGTTTAGACTGTTTAGAATAAAAGGAAAAATCAAAAGTAAAGATTTAGATTAAGTTTATAATGAACTAAACTGCCAACATTTTAATAAATGAAAATGGATTAGCTGAATAAACAACATTTTTACATTTGCAGGCCATTTTTGTAGCACCCCCCTTGCACTTTACCCATAGGAAAATTATACTGATCCTATTCCAAGAAATACAGTGCTGGGGCATATAAGCATGCCCTGGATGGAATGCTAGTCCATTGCAGAGCTGGGTAGGTGTAGCTGTTGCAATGCTGGGCATGATTACCTGACTTGTCTCCACTTCCTCAGTGTCTGCATGTGACACCCAACACAACTCAAAGGCACCACCATGACTCCCTGCACTAGTGGACTTGCATGTTAAATTAGACCAAAGAAACTGTTGTTATGGTCATTTTCAGAGCTCAATATTTCCAGCAGTAGATAAGCATAATAATGAACCAAAAGTCATATTTGTCTTTGCATGTGTTTTCACTTTTCATTATAAGAAACTAGGGGCAGTGAGGATATCTCTTTAGTGATTTTCTTTTCTATCTGTTCTTTTCTTTCGTTTAGTAGGAAATCTGACACTAGCAAACTACTATTTGGATAGTGACTAGTTGTGTACAAAACCCCAGATATGCTTCATAATGGTGCTGAAACAAGAGGAGGACAAGGCAGCAGCAAAAGTACAAAAGACCAATGGCAACTTCATCAGACGGAGGAAGAGTCATCCGGGATATCTACATCAAAGCTAAAGGCCATACCAAGCAGTTCATCTCTGACCTCCACTCGGTGCATTGTAAGTAAGATTATAGGACTAACTTTGGTCAGTGTATAGAAATTTACTGGCAGCTACTAAAATTGAACTTTGGAGGGAAACTTTGGGTATGGTTTATACATATATATTTAAAATATAGCTATAATATAAATGCCTTTAGAACAACAAGCGGTACAGAGGTGCACCTCTAGTGTTATTTAGCTAGTAGTAATTTATAAAAATATTTTTAAATAATTGAATAATATATTAAGAATTGTATATAGTATACTTTTTTAAAATAAAGAAAGCTGTGCTTAAATCATAGCGTCTCTGTGTAAGACGTCGGAGCTCACCGAGCTTACACAGTCCCTCTCAACAACCCCCGCTCAGCAACAGGTGTACAAATGTTTTCAGTTTGGTGTGCAAGGGCACACTGTATTGCAATAAGAAGACTTATGCCTGAAATAAATAAAGTAAATATGTTCGCTTTACATTTCTTAAAATATCTTGCCATTTAATTATCAGGCATTTTAGCAAATAATACCAAATAAACTATTGATACCCTGGATACATAATGTGCATATTAAGTCTCTTCCATATTAGAAATGGAGATACAAATTAAATATGTTGTAATAATGTGTTTGTTTATTGCAGCCTGTTCTGTGAAATGGATGCTTTAATACAGATTTAAATTGACTGATTACATATAACTGCATACAGTTTTAAATCATTTGCAGATTAACCAGTTTTCAGGTAAAATATTTTAAAGGTATATAGCTTAGACCATGATTAAACATGTATAACAGGCAGTGTAAACATATGTAACAGGATCCACAGAGCAACTGTGGATCATCATAAAACATTTGTTTTCACAGATATCATTAATGTGGAACATTATAAGCACAGCAGTGACACTGACAGCACAGTAAACAAATGTCCAGATGTAATATTTTAGAAATCTTGTGATGGTTTAGCTTAAATTTATTTAGAATTATGGAAAATTCACAAACTTTTAAGTACCACTGTATAGGTAGGGTTTTATAATGCAGCTTGTCTTTCATATAGTTAACTTTGTCATGCTATCTTTGTTTTGTGGCATGGCTTTATATAATATTTTTTATATTGATTTATTTAATAATCCAACATTGATATAAAACCTGTATGATTACATGCTTAAATAAAAAAGACAGGCTTCAAGCAATTTGACCTAATATTGCAGACTAATTTCTTCTTAATAGTGGTAGCATAAGAAACAGCTTTTTGTTGTTAGTCTATGGTTGTTCACTACCTGTTCAGGGTCATAGGGGACTCTGAGACCGAAATATGAATCAGCAGGAAATAGGCAAGCACATACACTAAAAGGTGCACCAGTTCAACCTCAGAGTTCACTAGAGGTTGTTATTACGCCCATTTCAATAAAGTACAGTCCAATAGTGCTGTCTGTGATGCCCCACCCAGCCAGAAGGGCTTGACTAGTGAATAAAACCACGGCATCACCTGAGTGAGTTATTCAGCTCTAAATTTTACTATAATCTTATATTTTGAGGAACTAAACCAAAAGAGATTTTAACAAAAAATAAACTGATACATACACTATCACTGCAAATCTGAGAATGGTTTTACCATATAAATAATATTTGATCAGTAGTTATCATAAAGTAGGGAAGTTGATGTATTACACCCTAATAATCCATAATTTTTATTTAACTTTAGAGTACCAGTGATAAAGAAAGCTATCAGCAACGGCAGTTCACAATTCAGCGGCCATCTGTTCTGCGCAAGGGCAATCAGACTCTTCCACATGGTACTACCTGCAATACTTTTCCACAATCATCCTTTTCTTAGCTCTATAAAACAAAGTCTTACTATTACCAGAACTATATGACGAATTGTTGTTTGAATTACTTAAAATGTACTGCTCACAAAAATTAAAGGGATACCTTAAACACATATATCCCATAATGAACTATGCCCTAATTTTTGTGAACAGTGTAGCTACTAGGTCATATTGCTAGTTTTCAGCCTTGTCCAGCCAGTCTAGTCTGGGAAACTACTATTGTAAGCCGCCGGTAAGTCTAGCGATAAAAAAATGCATACAATGGTAGAGAAGCGCTTAGAAACAAGGTAGGGCCCAAGTGACTTAGCAATGGACGAGTGAGTGAGACGTGAAGTAGGGTGAGTGGTGATGAGTGTCAGGTGTGTGCAATGAGCGGAAATCAAAACTCAGGTGATGGTGCACGTGTGATGGGACGGGTTTGGTCGCTGGAACCGCCCATGGGTATGACAACTATTCTGATATCATGCATAAGGATGAAATCAACAATAAACTTTCTTGTGACACAGATAGTCTTGTGACACTTGGAAGTCCAACACAGAGCACATCGGTTTACCATACTGAGTGAGTATAGATACAATTTTTCTTTTAAAGAGTTTATTTATAAGATTTCTTGTGTCATAATATACTACAGGTCCAATTTAATCAGCCATACCATTAAAACTACTGACAGCTGAAGCGTTCTGCTGGGAAATCTTGGTTCCTGGTACTTAAGTGGATGTTATTAATATGTACTGCCTACCTAAATATTGCTGCAGACTACATACACCCCTTGATAATAAAAAGTAATCCCTAATGGCGGTAGGCACTTTCAGCAGAACCCTGCTACAATGCAAAAAAACTAAACAAAAAAGTTCACATTGTGTTTGTTACGAGATGTGTTTTAAGTTGGACAGAGGAATGCGGGATAAGTATATCCCACGACGTATAATAAGAATGGGAAAATAATATAAAACAACTGAAAGGGGGTTAAGAGTGAAGCGTCAGACTCCTAACATAACAAAACCGAAAGTATACTGTGGCATGCCACAGTTGCTTCCCGAATGAGAGCAACGCATGAACTTGTCGCGAGAGGACGCCAAAGCGTGAATCGGGGCAAAAGTGCTGAAAGCACAGTTTAAGGACGTCAGATTAATGCCGAGGCACGGAGGTAGTCCAATATGCAGAGCAGCGAGTGTGAGCTCGAAAATGCATGCAATTAAAAGAAAAAACATACCGGTACACGTCTTATAGTGTGCATGTTAACCGGGTGACTGCGGCCAACTAAACACAGACCCAAAGAGTCCGGAAAGGACGGCGAAGCACCAGAGGGACGAGCGTGAGCTCAGATGTGCAACCAGCGCGGGGGTGGCAGAAGTGGCAGAAGCGCCAAAAGGCCGAGCATACAAGCTCGGAACGCGCTTATAGCGCGAGTGTGTATAACACACAAAAGGCGCAAAGCGCCAGAGCACGAAAACAAACTTAGAGTCGCTAGGAGCGCGGACGCGAATAGTTTGCGAGGGGTTCCCAAGCACCAGGGGGCAAGCGCGAGCTCAAAACTGAAGAAGTCAGACGGGGGCGTGTCCTATTCGGAACGAACTCCCGGCTGGAGTGAGGCTAAGTAGGTGTCGACGACTGAAGAGCATGCAAGCTCAAAGCGTGCGAGGAGCGCATGGGTACGGAACGGGAAAACCCTCAAAGTACCCCTACCAAACTAAATACCTCGGGGGTTACCCGCCCATACCAGTCCATCGGCACTAAAAGCCCCCGGAACTTAACCACTGTCTCTCGGGCACACGGTAGGGCGCAAGGGCGCCGGTGGTCAGACGCGCGAACCGAATGGAGATGGATCCCCGGTAGTACCGCAATGACCTGGCCCCGAACAACCCTAAAAACCACGCCTTTATAGGACGTGAAGCAGCTGTTCGGGATCAGGGCATAATCAAGACAATAAAAGACTGCCTTACCGATAGCTCTGTAATGGCGACCGGCGAGGACAGCCAAACTCTCCGGGGGGGAGGTAGGAACCCTAACATTGTTGACTTTGTATTCAAGATCTGTTGCTAATATCTCAGTGTCTTATACCACAGGGCATCTTGTAGAGTCCATGCCTTAATGGGTCATAGCCTTGACTGAAGGTGGGGGGTTAAGGGCAGGGGGTACAACAGTAGACAGGTGATTTTATGACTGATAAGTATGTATATGTATATAAGTTTTTATGTTCAGTCAGATGTGGCAAAATATAAATGTTAATAGCTTATTTTGCTTATTATGTTCGTTCACTTTGCATTTTGTTAGTTAGCAAAAGCAATGTAATCAAAATTCTATCTAACTAAATATATATAAATTATTACAGGTCTGGCCTGATTAGACTTGGTCTTGCCACAAGAAGGTATAAAAGTGCTTCTCCTGCTGCTTTATAAAAAAGGCAGTCATATGCTAATTTTGGGTAGTTAACCTCTTGGTAAGAGATCTTTATTTGCTAGACATACCTCTATGATACACTCAAAGACATTATGTTCAGTTGATATATTTTGAGAGGGGGAAGAGCACCATGTAATTGGCACCGTGATAAAAAAATCAATTAAGTGTCTGGAAGCGGTCTGGGCACAGAGAGGAGTGTGTAGTGAAGGTGCCATCTGTGTCTGAATGGTGGACACAAATACTATGGGAGCAGCTATGTTTTTTAAATAGTAAACTTTTACAATTTGTTTGTCTGTTTCCAGTACCTTGTAACAGTTAGTTTACAACAACATAAATGCCATGTTCAATCCTGCTTATCTCAGTCCAAAGATGCCTCCCCTCTCAAAGAGGGCAAAAATTTATTTTAGTGCATTATACAAGCATGTCTAGTAGTAGTCAGCAGAAGCACTTTTATGACCTCTTGTATATCGTATCACAACTATTGTATTATATATTTTCATAGGACAACAGTGAAGATATATCCCATTGATCCAATGTAAATTAGTTAGTCTACAGTTTGTATAACAACGTAAATTTGCTGTGTCTTTAAAATAACTCGACACACAGCAATTAATGTCTAAACCTCTGGCAACAAAAGTGAGTACACCCCTGAGTAAAAATTGCCACTTTGTGACCAAAGTGTCAATATTTTGTAAAGATACCATTATTTTCCAGCACTGCCTTAACTCACTTGGGAATGGAGTTCACTAGAGCTTCACATGTTGCCACTGGAATCCTCTTCCACTACTCCAAGATAACATCATAGAGCTGATAAATGTTAGAGACCTTGCGCTCCTTTACCTTCTGTTTGAGAATAAACTACAAATGCTCACAAATAGGGTTTAGGTCTGGAGACAGGATTGTCCATTACCATGAGTTTCTTTACCAAGTAAGTGGTTATCTTGAAGGTATCTTTGGGGTCTTTATCATATTCTGTAGGGAGTGGGATCATGCTTTGCTTCTGTATGTCACAGTACATCTTGGTATTGATGGTTCACTCAATGAATTGTAGCTCCCCACAGCGGGCAGCACTCATGCATCCCCAATCCATGATGTTTCCACCACCATGCAGGCAATACACATTTGTCTTTGTACTCTTCACCTGGTTGCCATCACCACACACTTGACACCACCTGAACCAAATACATTTTTCTTGGTTTCATTGACTGTGGGCTTTCTTGTGCATCACCTTTAAAAGATGCTTCCTTCTAGAACGACAGCCATGTAGACCAAATTGACCCCATTAACCTCTGCATCCATGCTGGCAGCACTCGTTCTATTTTCTGTTCTGAGTTGAAGCTGTCCAATTAATCCGCTGTATGGCCACTGTGCTGCAACTTACTTTTAGGGTGTTGGCAATCTTCTTATAGAGTAGGCCATCTTTATGTAGAGAAACAATTTATTTTCTCAGATCCTCAGAGAGTTCTTTGCCATGAGGTTCCATGTTGAACTTCCAGTGGCCAATATGACAGGATGTGAGAGCGACAACAACAAAATTAGCACACCTGCTCCCCATTCTCACCTGAGACCATGTAACACTAGCAAGTTACATAATAACAGAGAGGAAAAATTACTAATTGGGCACAATTTGGGCATTTTCACTTAGGGTGTACTCACTTTTGTTGTCAACAGTTATATATACAGTGGGTACGGAAAGTATTCAGACCCCACTAAATTTATCACTCTTTGTTTCATTGCAGCCATTTGCTAAAATAAAAAAGTTAATTTTATTTCTCATTAATGTGCACTCAGCATCCTATCTTGACAGAAAAAAACAGACATGTAAAGATTTTTGCAAATTTATTAAAAAATAAAATCAGAAATATCACATGGTTTGCTCAGTATTAAGTAGAAGCACCCTTTTGAGCTAGTACAACCATGAGTCTTCTTGTGAATGATGCATGTTTTTCACACTTTGATTTGGGGATTCTCTGCCATTCTTCCTTGCAGATCCTCTCCAGTTTCGTCAGGCTGGATGGTGAAAGTTGATAGACGGTGATTTTCAAGTCTCTTCAGAGATGCTCAGTTGGGTTTAGGTCAGGGCTCTGGCTGGGCCAGTCAAGAATGGTGACAGAGTTGTTCCAAAGCCACTTTTTTGTTATTTTAGCTGTGTGCTTAGGGTTATTATCTTGTTGGAAGGTGAACCTTCAGACCAGTTCGAGGTCTTGAGCACTCTGGAAGAGGTTTTCTTAAAGAATATGTCTGTACTTGTATATGGCCGCATTCATCTTTCCTTCAATTGCAACTAGTCGTTCTGTCCCTGCAGCTGAAAAACACCCCCATAGCATGATGCTGCCACCACCATGTTTCACTGTTGGGATTGT
>JAVSBV010161447.1:0-14496 GCA_033117975.1 Parotocinclus spilosoma | reverse complement strand
GTAGTGATGCCAGAGACGAAGAGTTTCTTCACGGATATTACATACTGTACACGTTCTTTGGTCCAAATAAGCGAATAGCATTACACATATTTAATAGGATTTGTGATTTCCCATTAACCGGTGGTCCTATTAACCGGAATCGACTGTATTTTAATGTATGTATTATTTAAATTTGATCACCACTTGCCCATGCCGGGGTCAGCTGGGGTTCATTAGCCTATCCCACTCATAACCACTCAGTCACCGTGCTGCCCCATACACAAAACATAATAATAATAATAATAAGAATATATTACATAATAATAATAATAATAGTAAGATAAAAGTGAGCACACACTTTCTCCATCCTTCTTTTTTTCCGTACATCTCCATTATACATGTCATTGCTACCTGGTTTGGATCCTTCCAGGACTGAACCATTGTAGATCTGGCTCTTGAACTCGGGCCGGTTGTCGTTCATGTCGATGACAAAGATGTAAAGGTCCACCGGCTGCTCCACCTGATTCCCGTTCATATCCACTGCATGAGCGCGTAGCTAAACAGACACATACAAAGATAGATCAGCATGAGCAGTCTGACTCATACACATACTCACTGATCTTATAAAGCAGGGGCAGTTAAGGCCAAGATCAGGAGATATGACAAACCTAACACCCACCCTGAGGTGCGTTGAGAGTCTGGCAAGGTGAAAAGGCATCCAAGCACACAAACACAAGCACCCAGAAACTGAATTAATCCAAAGTATAAACCACAACTCTGTAACTGACAACCTGAGCCCCACCAGAGCTGGGATTTGAACCTCAGTGTTTAAGCAGTTCCGATGCCAGCTGCACTTTGATCCTTGGAACATCATGGTGGCTCTTGCTGCTCTTCCCAGAGAACACAGTGTACAGGTTTATGCATGCCTCAGATGGAATATCAGTCCATCACAGAACCAGCAGAATGGTGGTGGAATAAGGACCTGAAGTCAGGCACGGCCCTGAAGAAACTAGGCCAGAAGGTAACACTGGGATGTGAACCCAAGTGTACAGGCAAACTGGGAACGCTTTAGGATATCTTTTATTGTGTTCGACCCTTTTGGCAATGTTTCTTTCACGGGCACACAGACACACACACACACACACACACACACACACACACAGACAAAGAAGTTTGCTTATCATGAATATATTAAAATAAGAAGCAGATTTATTATAGAACATCTCACTTTATCTCCAACAAACTCAGTCAAGTCACAAAACAGAGACATCACAGAGCCCATCTCTCTCTCTTTCTCTCACTCTCTCTCTCTCGTTCTCTCTCTCTCTCACACACACACACACACACACACACACACACACACACTACCACAGTGTCCCTTCAATGGATTCAGCTTACACTGATTAGTCCATAATCATTCAATCATTCATTCTTGTCCACTTATTCCTAGTCAGGGTCGTGGGAAAGCCGGTGTGCATCTTCCAGCACAGGGTGTAAGGCAGGAACAATACTAGACATGGCATCAATCCATCATAGGGTACATACTTACACACTTAGGAACTTTGGAAACACCAATGAACCTTACACATGTCTTTGGACTGTTGGAGGAAACCTGAGTACCAAGGAAAAACCCATAGAGACACTGGGAGGACATGCAGACAGCACACAGGTGGCTCCCAGTAGTGCTAACCACTGCAGCACCATGCCGCCTTATTCCATAATCAGTTCATATTCATTTTGTGTACTATAGGTGATTTAGCACCGGAGGAGAAATTGCTGGAGAAAGTGCCTCTTTCTTGCATGTTTGCACCGCAGGATTTTCTCATTTTCACAGTTCCATGTACAGGGACTTTTTAAAGTCCTATTGCAAGTGCTGATTGGTCAAGCGATTTGTCCACTGGTCTTGGAAAAAGCTCTGGAAAAATAGAAAATGGAAATGGAAAAAAAACTGACAAATGGGCCAGCAGTGAGTTGGTTTTAGTTACAGTTTGGTTTTAACTACAGAAAT
This sequence comes from Parotocinclus spilosoma, assembly GCA_033117975.1. Classification (NCBI taxonomy): domain Eukaryota; kingdom Metazoa; phylum Chordata; class Actinopteri; order Siluriformes; family Loricariidae; genus Parotocinclus; species Parotocinclus spilosoma. The sequence continues at coordinate 12,509 of JAVSBV010161447.1, read as the reverse complement.
CTGGTTATGATCCGATTATTAAGCCACTCAGTGGAGATCAGGCTTTACTGAGCCTATATAAGAAGGAGAAGGTACAACACCATGCCTGCTTATATCACTTCAGCACCATACAGAGTTCCTACTGGCGGTAAGAATGCAAACACAAAAAGTTCTGGAATAAATACGTCTTAGGGGAGCTCCATGGGGTATTAGACCCTAGAACCTTTTAGTGTAAAACACCTTTTGTCTCTTTCACAATCACACAACTGACTGTGTCTGAGGGCTTGTGTTTGGGATCACTCCCTGGCACAGCAACAGCCACCTGGACTCTCCTACATCTGCTTCCTGTGCTTTTTAGGACAATCAGGGTCGAAACTGAAAATGACTTCTGACATGGTTTGGTAGATGCTTTGTCCTAAAGCAACAAAAGAGCACATGGTACAGAAACTTATTAAATATCTCTAAGTAGACAAAGGAGCCTAATAAAATGGTACAGGACTGAAAACTGTCTTTGGGTATCAAAAAGTAACATAAATACGGACTTTTAACAAGCATAGTGCTTGAGGCAGACGGGCTGCAGCAATGTCAGTGTGCAGTACCTTACTCTGAAAGATTAATGTGACTTTCCATCTGTAAAGATTTGATCCAGTGGGGCAACCAATACCTGCTGAGTGATGGGGGTGTGTATGTGTGATGGGTGTGTGTGTGTGTGTGTGTGTGTGTGTGTGTGTGTGTGTGTGTGGGGTTGTTCCAGGGCTCCGGCTGTGATCGGGTAATTCAATAACATAGTGAGTCAGAGATTAGGCGCATGTTTAAAGGAGAGGAAATGTAATTCTGCTCTGAAATTAAAGTTATTATCTTCAAACAGATGGAGGGCTTGAAAAATAACAGCCTCCACCCTCTGCTCTTTCACACGTCAGTGAGGCATGAGGACCACGGGGTGTTGGATCCGTCCTTTTAAAAGGTCTTTTAAAGAAAGACTGAAGCACAGCTAGATGGAAATTTGCAATCCGGTTTATAGAAGGTAGTTTAAAAACTTGCAGCATTTTTTCTGGAATATGACACAGTACAATGGAGCCACGGTTCCCAACCTGGGGTACAGAGTGGTGTGCCAAAATATCACAGCCCCCCTGTGAGAGGCTGTGTCTGCTCTGAGGTGAGGTTTGTCAGAACACAAGTTGGCACCCACTGAATAAAATTTAAGCAACACACTTACTGGAAAAATCTGTCTATAAAATGACTTAAAATATATTTAATAGGCTTGTTTAATATTGAACCCCAGAGAACAGGAACAGAGCTATTATGTTAATTTTGGCAATTAAAGCTTAGAATGAATCACTTTATCCTTTTGTTGCTTTATAGAACAGTTTGTTTTACAACAAGACTTTTCAAATAAGCCCTGGATTTCATACTGAATTCTTTAAAGTACCTTCCACAAAACAGTGGGTTCACAACAACGGAGTTCCCTACCCGACCTTAGCACTAGAAGAACTATTCCGTTTTATTCCTAAAATTGATTTTTATTATTGTTTATTCCTATAATTAATACTATAAATTTTATAAAGTGCAGAGCCAGGTCTTTTGACTGTTTTCTCCGTGCTGGATTTACCTTCTTAACCCTTTGAGGACTAGGATACATATTTCTCTTATACTTTTAAACAGACACCAAATGCGATAGAACCAACCTACGGTCCTGAAAATTTTAAAGTGAAGTGTCACCAAAAAAGCGGCCTGGATCCTTTCTGTGTGGAGTCTGCAGTCCTCCCGTGGCTGTATGGGTTTACTCTGGGTACTCCAGTTTCCTCCCAGAGTCCAAAGGACATGTGCTAGGTTATTTAGTGTCTCTAAAAGTGTCTCTTAGTGTGTGTGCGCCCTACGATGGATTGGTGCCTGGTCTAGGGTTGTTCCTGCCCTTTGCGCCCAGAGTTGTCGGGTGGGCACCGGCTGGAAGATAATGAATGAATGAATGAATGAATGTTTTGGTTTATTTATTTATATGTGGTAACCATACTTCCAAAGGCAGACAGTATAAACACACTGTCTTACTCCAAATCTGACTTTAGAGTGCATGGATTGGTGCCGAGGAAACTCCAAAACTTTATGTAACAGCACAAAGTAATAAGTAAGTCTGAAATACATAGTACAAATAAATAAAAATAGAACTAAAACTAAAAACAAAATTTTAAAAGAAGTGTTGTTTGTGTACGTTTGTGGGAATAAAGCTTGTCGTTACTTGGCAACACATCAGCAGAGCGATAATATTATTACAATTAACACTGTAAGGTCGAAACTAACGCTCGTTTAAATACAACGTTCCGTTTCTCACTGATGAACCTCTCGTTATTGGATGACAGTGTCTGAATATGGACTCACATGATAGGACGATCGCTCCTCTCTGTCCAGAGGTTTAGTGACGTACATCTTTCCTCTCTCTGGATCGATGTTGAACACCTCATTCGGAGGCTGATCTGCTCCGACGCCGGTGATGCTGTACCTGATGTTGATGGAACGATCTTTATCTGACCGGATCTGCAACAGAGAGAGAAAGATCAGTGTCGCTACCGTCTCTTTATCTCAGATATGTCTTAGCCATGCCACAATTGTCATCTTTGCAACGACTATAACATAAAAAGAGAAATTATTTAAAACGAATGTAAGAGTGTTATCCACAACTGGTCCTGTGGAATAAGCTAAAGAATAAGAACACCTGAGGAAATGCTGGTAAAGTGCAGGGCTGCTGCTTTAGTGTCAGGTAACAATCCCCCTATCAGGTTAAAGTGTTAGAACGCCATGCCGCCCAAGTGCCACTGATAGTTTAAGTGATATATGGGGACACTAGGCTGAAGAGCATATGACATTTTGGGGATCCAAACAATTTCTGGGATATTCAGGTGACACAGAGGCCTAATACCCCATAAAACCACAGAATCAGTTTTTGAGTTCCAGTGGTGCCCTCCAGCAGAGTCGAGCATCAAATTCAGGCACGATTCACACATCATGTCTGAGGATTACTCAGCCCACACTTACACCTGCACCCTGCAAACTCTAGGGCTCAGGAGACTCACACAAAGTGCCCTTGAATGGGAACTGTTTTTAACTGTGCATATGACAATTAAACACTTTGACTTTAACAAAGTCAATGATAATGTCTCTTTAAGATATAAATAGACTGTGTGTGTGTGTGGTCAACTAAATGCCCCCTTAAGGATAGAAAGATTTGGCATTTTTAACCTTATGGGGACATTTTGCTGTTTTTTAAAGAAATTGTTTCTTTCTTTCATTCATTCATTCTTCACAAAAAAGGTTAAGGTGAGGGTTTTGTGATGTAGAATTAATAAGCTTCAGTAACATAATGTCAATGGAAAGTCCCCACAATGATATCAAGACAAACACGTATGCATATGTGAATGTGTGTGCACAAAAGGCTGAACACTGGTAACTTTTTTTTAAGAGTTTAACGGTACAAACTCTGACAAATTTGCAACAGCGAGATGATTTTGTGTGTCCACAGAGGAGCGAGTCTGCTCACAGGAGTCCATTAAGATCCGAGACAGAACACAATCAGCACCGCAATCACACACACGCTCTGTCCCATCCATCATCCTACTCCTCTCTTCCAGCTACAGATGTCATTAGCACTGCAGACACATGAATAAACACACAAGCTTGTCTTTCTGTCGCTGTGGGGACCTTGCATTGACATAACATCAACATGGCTAATGACCTACACCTTCACCTTCACCTGACCTTCACCTTAGCCTCAGTAGCATGGAACAAAACTATTGGCTCTTGTGGAAGAAAGTTGCATTTTTTTCTGTCAAAAAAGCAGTCGTTCTTGTAGGGACCAGCAAAATGTCCCCACAAGGCAAACCGTGAATTCATTCTATCCTTGTAAAGACATTTGGTCCTGGTGATGATATATAAACTTAATATAAATACACACACACACACACACAGGTGGTGTGTTCTGCAGAATTGGGCCATATCACACAAGAAATTCAATATTTCCATCTGAAGGAAATAAACAGCCTAATTTTTCTTCTGTTTGCAGTTCCTGACAGTCTGAGTTCCCCACAGCCAATGCTCACACACTGCTGTGTGTGTGTGTGTGTGTGTGTGTACATCTCAGAATAAGTCTGCTAAAAATGAGATGGCAGATTCTATCTTTAGGATAAACTACAGCTGCTAATTCAAACAGGGCTGAGTGAATATCCTGAGTAAAAGTGTTAGATATCATGGGACATGGCAACCATGGAACAGTTAAGCTACTGACCTAAAGATCCAGGGTTCACTGCCAAGCTATCACTGTTGGGCCCTTAACCCACGGCTGTACCATATAAGATTATAATATTAGTTGTAAGTTGCTCTGGGTAAGACCATCTGCTAAATGACTAAATGTAAATACATACACACACACTTCTTAGTAGTTAAATATATTAATTCATTCATTCATTATCTTCTGCTTAATCCACACGGGGTCACGGGCCAGCCGGTGCCCACCTGACAACTCTGGACGCAAGGGGAGGAACAACCTTAGATGGGGCACCAATCCATCATAAAGCACACACACACAGTCACACACTAAGGGCCACTTAAGAGACACCTCTTTAGAGAACCTAAAACACATGTCTTTGGACTCTGGGAGGAACCGGAGTACTCGGAGTAAACCCACACAGACATGGGGAGGACATGCAGACTCCATACAGAAGGGACCCAGGCCGATCCACCCTGGGATTGAACCTGGGACCTTCTTGTTGTGAGGCAGTGGTGCTACCCACCGAACCCCCGTGTTAAATATATCCTATTTTTAATTCTTATTCATTCAGATATAACTGGTATCACATGAGCAGTTGCTGGTGGAGCTGACAATGTGAACGTTTGGTGGTGTGTAAAGAAACCCTGCGATGGAATGGCATTGATTCCAAATCTTTTTGTGACCAGTGAGATCCGTATTAAGCTCCCTGACAAGGAGAAGTGGGGATAAAAGTTTTACTTTCGGCTCTTCAGATACAGCCAAGTCCAAATCACATACAGCCTAAACAGCCTTGTCACTGTTTGACCGCACCTGTTCCATAAATGGTAAAGCTGTTTTGTGTGATAGGAAAAAGCTTGAGAATGAGTTACGGCTAACATTGTACCTGTATCATTTACACAACATTGCACGTTAACGATGAAAGTTTCTGTACCAGCCAAATCACATAGTAAGACAGGATGCCATTCTAGTTTAAACAAAAGCTGGATTTTCTTCATAGCTTCTTCATGAAAATGTCAAATATCACCAAATCAGCGTACTGCTTATCTATGATAACCCAACTCTTCATGGACACACCTTCAAGTTGAGATGGATGATCCGAAATGGAAAGAAGCATTTTTGTTGTTTTTAGTGTGAGTGTTTTTGGCATAGCGCGAGGATCTTCGGGCTAAAATTTAATAAACACGACCCAAACAGCTCAGAGGCAGAATTCAGAATGATTACACACTCGAGTGGAGAAAAAAATTACAAATTCCCCCTCTTGTCGCCCCCACTCTTTTGTCCCCTACTCAGTTTGAATGGGAACTAGAAAGAAGCATAAAATCTCAATTAATTTAATCTGACTTTATGCAAAGCCCAGCATAAATTTCTTTAATATGTTATGAGAGAGGACATGATATACAGTGCACTCTACTTCTCCACTTACTTCTATCTGATAATCTTCTTCATGTCTGTGGCTTAATGTAAGAAAATAAAAATATGATGAGACAACAGCTCAGGCCATGCACCAGAAGGGCTTGGCTAGCCCAACTTGACAGCGACCTGTGTTTGAGTCAAGGCGGTGCCTTCAGGCCAGGTCAGTCAATACAACCATGTATGAGTGATCACTGGGTGTACCTGAGGGAGGTTAAATCAGCAAATCCCAGGGCCAGAGTCTTAGTAACCTTCACCAGAAATATCCTTATTTAAGGATTGGATTGTATTATTTGTAAGTTGCTCTGGATAAGATATCAAAATATTTCAAATATATTAAAAAATATATTGAGCCAGGGGGCGGCACGGTGGCCACCTCACAGCTCCCAGAGATCCCACACTCGATCCTGACCCTGGGCTCTGCTTGTGTGAAGTTTGCATGTTCTCCATTTGTCTGCGTGAGTTTTTTCTCCAGTTTCCTCCAGTTTCCTTATTCTTTAGTTTCCTCCACATTATAAATACTAGAATATTAGGGTAATTTGTGTCTCTAAAGTGCCCCTAGTGTGTGACTGTGTCTATGAGTGTATGTGCCATACGATGGATCTAGGGTTGCTCCTACCCTGCGACCCCGACTATGAACCAGCGGATAAGAAAACGAATGGATGAGTGAATATTATCCCCCAAAAAACATATCCCTCTTTTTTCAAAACTGAATGAAATAAAACATGTGGGTATTTTTGTCCCTTTATTTGTCTTCACGTTTCTTTGCTATGGCAGTTTCTGCATAACAGAGCCAGTAACGACAGCATTAGCCGAAAAAGTGAACAGAAATCTGGCACGGCATAAATGAGCCATACTCCAAACGAGTCATATTTGGGTTACCGTCGGTTTCGTCACAACTTAAGCCTGCTTAAAGCGAGGTGTAAATATTTAGTAGCTACCTGCTCCTATGTACATACTAGTCTGCGGTGCAACTCGTATTGATTTAATGCACAAACCTGAACTTAGTAAACACTTACCTCACAACTAGTGCATGTTTGAACTTATGCACACCTGATGGGCAAAGATTAGTGGAGTTCTTTAATGTTTTATTTCTATTTTATGATAATGTAACTCTATTTTAGTGACTGGCACCTAAACAAATAAGCAGACTGTGGTATATGCATGGTGACAAGAGAGAGAGAACCACAGTGAGAGAGTGTGCGAGTGTGTGTGCGTGTGTGTGTGTGTGTGTGTGTGTGTGTGTGCGCTGCTCACAAAAATTAGGGAATATTTGATTAGAAATATCCCTTAATTTTTGTGCTCAGTGTGTGTGTTTGTTTTGTTTAGGGATTTTTTTTTTATATTGGTTTGCTTATTTTCTCTCTTCAGTTCAATACAGTTTGATATGCAGAACCCAAAGAAAAGAAAATAGATGGTGTCTTAGATTTTAGACAAAAAATGGATTCCTGATAGAAACATGGGCATGTAGTGCATTTCTAGAGATTTGTTATTTATTTAACTGTATTGATCCCTGTTCGAGTCCTCACTTTTACACTCTCACCAATCGATAAGCCTGTATCTGCACTATATGTGTGGGCGCACCATTCATAGAATCTCCACTAGCAAACCGTGACAGTGGGTTGCACTTGAAGACCTCAGTACCTCAATATGACACTTTTGTATGTTTTTGCCTCCAGTAAGTGAGTTCATCAATTTTCTGTCCTAAACTCTTACAACAAAGTCCTTAAAGAATCGATTTGCCAACTTTGATGGAGAACTTGGCTGGCTTGCACAGAGCTGTGACCTTAACTTCATCAGATAACTCTGAGATGAATTGGAATGTCAATTGTGAACCAGGGCTTGAAGTCCAACATTAGTGCCTGACCTATTATGTGGAAAGTGGAAAGCCAAGTCAGAACGAACAAGAGTGGAACCTGTTGTACAGATTCTACTACTACCTATTGTTTTGTGTGTCCACAAACTTTTGGTTATCTAGCGTCTCACAGTTTACTCCTACTTTATGTGCATACCTCGTTCTACTGATGATCACCTGAACCAAATCGTATTTATTGGAAAAAAAAGACGCATGGCATATAATAATTATTAATATTAATAATAATTCTGAATAATTTTATTAATAATTATTTAATAATAATAATCATAAAATTAATGTTTAATAATTAATCAAATCAATAATATCTCAAACATACATTATAATAGAACCAAAAAATAAAATACGAAAAAAACCTGGTAATTTTGCAATGGTCTCTTAATTTCTTAATCGGCTACTAAACTTACCAAACTAAGTACTACAACAAATAATTAACAGTGAATTTTTTAATAAGGTATTTATTTGTACTCTTTTTGTTGTTAGTTAACAAATGCATGAAACAACATGAAGCTAAATGTAAAGGCTGATTGCTACAAATCAAGACGGACATTTGTTGCCTAACTGGCTAGGTAACACCGTGAACAAGTGAGGCACGTGCTGACGTCGGCTCGCACGTCGTTAAAACAAACGATACCCATCACCCACCCATACAGAGAACGTTTACAAGCCTTTAAAATGACTGTCATTTCTGGAATGCGCAATATTGTGGCATTTTCACTCCCACAAACTAAGCCCATTTGCTGATCATCATCCTCTATTGTTCTCTTAACACTTCACTGTATTGTTAGGATTTGATGAATGCTAAACGCACTGCAGCTCATACTTTTATGAAGTGGAGTTCGCAAACCCGAGGTCATTTCAGCAGATGAGATGTAGAACTGAGGTCTTGGGGTTCACTAGAGACTTTGCTCGAGTTTAGATTGAAGTGTGTGGAATTAGCAAAGCCCTAATGCTGATAGAAACGGCTGGACAGCAGGTATAAATAAAAGTCCCCGTGCTCTCACCTGCTTTGCTCTGCTAGCGAATATTCAGCACAGATGCAATTAATTACACTTCACTACCGCTGACAGAATCCCCATGGATATTTCAGCGAGTTCAGCCTGCTATTATTCACCTTTGTTTTAGGCTTGCATATCGTCTGCACTGCTTTCTATTGTGTTCCTGTCACTCTCCCCGCCTTTATCGCCTGCTACCAAACCAATTCTGCTGTTATTCTTTGTGGATGTGAACTGAATATTTTATAGGAGCAGTGTGTACTCTCCACCTTCTCTGGGTGTACACTAATGAATTCAGTTATGTTTATTTGGATGTGAGATTAACGGTACAGCTGTAGGTCATAAATGAGCAAGCCAAAGGTGGTGGTGAGGGGAAAAAACTCAAAATTTGAAAATGACAAAAATCTGACAAGCTGAAAATGACAATCCTTAACTCTTAATGTATTAATCGAATGATTTTATATGATTAAAAGAACCATAAAGGTGAAAAAATTGGATAAATGTATGGATAAATATATAGATGTAGGCAGATGTATAGATGAAAACCTGCATACAAAATCCTTTCATTAGAGTTTATATTTACAGTATTTTTTCATCCAGGCATATATACCCACCAGCCAGTTTATTAGGTACACCTGTGAGTTAACGCAAATATCTAATCAGCCAGTCACATGGCAGCAACTCTGTGCATCTAGGTATGTAGGCATGATCAAGACAACCTGCTAAAGGAAGAAAGGTGATTTAAGTGGACTTGGATGTTTTATGGGTGTTGGTGCTAGGACGTCTGCTCAGAAATTGCTGATCTAGTGTGATTTTCATGCACAGCCATCTCTAGGGTTTACAGAGAACGGTCTGAAAAATAGAGGTCAGAGCAGAATGGCCAGATGGGTTTGATCTGATAGAAAGGCAACAGAAACTCAAATAACCAGTCAATACAACCGGTGTGTGTAGAGGAGCATTTCTGAATGTACAACACATCAGACCTTAAAGCAGATGGGCCACAGGAGCAGGAGATCACACCTGGTGTCACTCCTGTCTGAGGCTACAATTCATGTGGGCCCACAAAACATTGGATAAAAGTAGATTGGAGAAAAATGATGCCTGGTCTCATGATACTTTCTGCTGCAAGATTCAGGTGGCAGGGTCAAAATTTGGCTTAAACTGCATGAAAGCATGGATCCAGCCTGCCTTAAATCAGCCGTTCAGGCAGGTTTTGGTGTTGGCGTGTTTGCATCACAAAGCAAGAAATATAAATGAATCAATATATAGTCAAATAAGACGTTTTGGCCATGCATGCACCAAGAGCAATTTGGTAATAACAGGTGTCACATATAACTGGCTGTGCCTCAACCCACCCCAACCCGTGCTGCAACAGTGAGCTCTGGATGATGAACTGCTACCACATACAGTACACAGTTTTCTGACCAGGATGAAGTGGGGGCAAAATGGTTTGTCAGGGTTATATATTTAAAGGCGCCTGTAGACTTGACATTGTGCATTAAATCTTTATATAACGTCACAGCAGGCAAACACATTTTAATAATAAAGACATGTTGTTTGCTTGATAGTACAGTATAGTGTTGCACCGTTTAACGTCTATCCAACGAATGTCTGTTCGCTTTAACAACCAAGGTCTTAGAACTTATAATAGGAAATAATCTGTCTTTTAACTGCGGTTGCCAAGGCCATGAATGTCTGGTTGTAAACAGAGAAGGGAGTTTAAGCGCAGAGGTCTGTCATTCATGTGTGTGCATGTTAGGTCCTCGCTTGCTCGTTAGCTGATGGACTTTGGACTAAAGGCTGTTGTAACTAAGCTGTGTTTATAAACTTTTTTTGTAAGTTATTCATGTTTGTGTGGATGGCGTTGTGAAACTTACTTGTCATTGTGAATGGTGTTCATAAGTGTACCTGGCTGTCCCATTAGGAGTTGTACTTGTTTTGTTCGCATTCACTTGCTGAGTCTCCGTTTCATCTGGCTGATATTCAGTGTTCGTAATACTATTTATCGATACAAAAGTTTCAGGTCCATCACACCATTATCGTAAGTATTATGCCTTTACTCTAGACCGTAAAAGTACAGTACTGTATTCCATAAAAGTTGTGTATTCCATGAACATAAGTAGTTCAACAGGTTAGGCTTCGGATACTGTGCAGGTGTTTGGCATTCCACTCATTTTTGCATTTATGTGGCATTTATGGACTGTGGTAGCCTAGCGGTTAAGGTTCCTTTAGGTACCTCTGCCACAGTTGGGTCCCTGAGCAAGGCCCTTAAGCCACAATTGCTTGGATTGTAAGACTGTATTAATTGTAAGTTGCTCTGGATAAGGGTCTGCTAAATGACGTAAATGTAAATGTATCGTTTACATTCAGGTTTCCTGTGAAAATACCCTTTATATTTGCTGTAGCATAAAAAAAGACTGTGACTATGGTTATATATATTTTTTTAGGTTGTTAAAGGCACATTACCAGTGTTGTAGTACTTAATTTGGTGTCAAGTCAGAAAACATGTAAACACACATACAGTCCCCTGCCCATTAACAATAGGGGATATTTCATTTGGCAGTATCCCCTAATTCACAAATCTCACAATATAGATTATTAGGGCACAATTTAAACACACTATTAATACAGTATAATGTATTAATACATTATATATGTTTCCCCGCTTTACATCAAGAGACTGTTGTAATTTAGCATTTAAACATTCTATCCAGAATAAATACAGCTAGATGTAGGTACGAATGGTACTACTAAGCAGAACTGTTTGTTTAGGACTGTTGTGTTGTGTTGTGTTTGTGGGAATGGTCTGTACTAAGCTTAGTTGCTGAATGAATAAACTAATGAATTATTGAAATAAGTATGTGATGATGGTTAGAAGTTTGATCAGTAAAACACTCGAGTGTCAAGGTCAGACTTGTTACAGTTTCACACTTAAGCACTGTGCAATAGCTAATGTTTATCTCACCGCATTTTCAAATGCCAATTAAAATCTTTGCCAACGCGGTAGTTCATCTTCAAATAAACAAGGCTATTTGACAGAGATTATTATTTTATTCCTATTACTGTCAATATTAGAATTTGCTAAAAAGAGAGAGTGCTTTGTGTTCTTTTGTAAATGCTGACTATCTTAGTTGAAGTACATTTAAATATACTGCTCACAGAAATTAGGGGATACTTCAAAATGAAATTTCCCATAATGAAATATCCTCTATTTTTTGTGAGCAGTGTATGTTTTTACAGATAACAGGGCTGTACAGACTTTTCTCTTATTGACATTTTTCACTCACTCGCTTATGAACTAAAACACTGGGCGGGAAAACTGTGTTATGTTTTTAGCAAACTAAGTACTATTTCCACAGATGTCAAAATATATAATTTGGCACAGCACGATGGTGCAGCCTCACAGCTCCAAGGACCCCAGTTAAATCCCGACTCTGGGCTCTGCATGTGGTCTGCATATCCTCCCCTTGCTTGTGTGGTTTTTCTCCGGATACTCTGGTTTCCTCTCACATAAAAGAAAACCCTACATGTTAGGTTAATTGTTTTTTTCAGCGTGCCCTTAGTGTGTGTGAGAGAGTGATTGTGACCCATGTGGAGCCCTGTCTAGGCTTGTTCTGTGCCTTGCACCCTGTGTTGCAAGCTTGGCACCGGTTCTCTCGCAACCCTGACTAGGATAAGCGGATAAGACAATTAATTAATAAAGTATATAATATTTTAACCATAGATATATAATTATGGATAGACTGCTTTTTGTTATGTCAGGTGGTTTAACCCAGGATATAAAGGTATACAGGGTTGTGATATTTAGCCATTATCATAAACATTATTTTAAACTGATTGAATTATTTCATACAGATATTTTCTGTTTCTAATGAGTAGTTATGTCCCCTGACAGAGGATTGTTTTTGTGTGTGTCTGTGTGTATATATATATATACACTACCGTTCAAAAGTTTGGGGTCACTTAGAAATTTCCTTATTTTTGAAAGAAAAGCACA
>JAVSBV010161436.1:0-14496 GCA_033117975.1 Parotocinclus spilosoma | reverse complement strand
AAAACTGTGCTTTTCTTTCAAAAATAAGGAAATTTCTAAGTGACCCCAAACTTTTGAACGGTAGTGTATATATATAATAAGATAAGACCTGTTGACATATCAGGGTTCACCTCTGCTCCTGAATGATGCCCAGCTATTTGTGGCACTAAATGATAGCGACGGTGACAGGGAAAATCTATGTTCTGTCCCTCCTCATCATCCTCACTTCAGAGGCACGATGACTTTGCACTGTCATAGTACCCTGGAGAGAGCAAAAGAGATTTCACACCCTTTTGGGTGAGGCCAGATGGAGAGTGCCACTCTTAACAGAACAGAACAGAACAGAAGGGTCATGCATTTAATGAATAATGAATCGTGTTTTATTTTGAGTTCGTGCCAGCGTCTCTCATGCACAGCACAATGGCCCTGTTTTATTCACACAAATGCTCGATTTTGTAAAGTTGTCTTACAAAGGACTGTGGATAAATTGGGAGTAAAGTACCAAATGAAATTAGCCAATCAACAGACAAATTTGTTACCTGCATGTTTGGAGGTGCTACCACACGTATGAATTATTCATCCCACCCTGAACCTTATGAATTCGAATGCAGCACCATGTCAATTTTTCCAACCCCTTCCACAAATCAGCGCGGCATTAGATTAATTATAAAATCTGCTGCTCCTGCGCATTTGGTCCTCAAGCTTTCTTGCCTAAAAGAAAGCTTTCAAGCTTTCTTGCCTCTGTGTCCTCAGGCAGTCTTCTTTAAGAGACTTTGGATAGATTTGCTGATCTGATCCGTCTTGTCTGTGTTCTGAATGTTGCCGGACTGGGTTCCTAGCACACCGTAAATGCTGCTGTAAGATTCCACAGGCTGCTCTAATAACCTGCCAGTCAGAAGCAGAGGGGTAGGACCGTTTGAACGAGTGTGCAAACAGTCATGGTGGCTTGGCTTTGGAATCGTAGTATTATAAGTAGGTTAATCCAACCGACTGTTAGAGCTGAACACTGCAGAACAGGGAGACTTTGAGAATTGGTTGTCATAACAAATTAATGAAGAATATAGATGGTTGGTCAGCATCTTATGTCCACAATCATCAATATGGAGTATGTTTTATCAACCCTCATATTTTTAGACATGACTGCAAGGCTTGGATGGATAATAAAATTTAGATAATAGGTTATGGTTTGATTATTATGATCCAGTTCGGAAAAAACACTTGTTATTGTTGTAGGGCCTTTCAGCATGAATGGTAGAGGCCAGTCACCGCAAAGGTTTCACGAGCAGAGGTGGGAGTTACAGAACAGAGTTCTGTGAATCGAGAGGGTTTGCCTACCTGCTTTACCGATTGTGTGCTTACTTGTTCATTAGCTCACGTTTTAAAATCGGTTGATGTGCTGGATCATGGACTTTTCACAAAGGCTGCCGAAACCATTGTTAAGGTTTCTTTCTCGGTAGCGGTTTCTGGACGATCACTACATGGTTTGTCGTCCGCAGTCCCAGTTTCTCTGAATTTGGCTATGAGGGATACGACAGTGTCGTGTGATATTGCTGGTCTTTCTGAGTGTCAGTCGTTGAAGTCTGCGGCTATGATACGAACTTGCCAATATGGTAGCTTTTAAGATGGCGGACATGTTCAGGATACTTGTGGTATTCAGATATGCCATTTTCCCTTTGATTTCTGAAATAAATGGGTGTCCTGTGTATTTTGACTCAGCCTGTACATATTACACATGGAGACAGCTTTGAACTTAAATGATGCTTCAATTGTAGCACTCGCTCATCGACGTTTCCTCCTCGGAATAACATCTACAGTTGATTTACAATGTGCCCTTTTTTGTAACAGACATTTGTAGTGCGTTACCTTCACAACATCTCTGGATTGCTGAAAGCTAAAATGCTTTAAAGCTGTTCTAATGACCCTTTTTGCCTAAGATAAAGACCTCGCATGAACGACTGGATCACCGCAGTGTGAGAAAAACTGTCTTTGATCTGTTTAGCATTGATGCTAAAATTGCTGAAGAAATTTTAGCTGGCTCGTTGCTACAGGTCCATTAACTGGCTGATCTCCTGTAATGGGGGTTTACGTAAGCTTCGGTGATAGATGTTTCTCAGTGGGGGTGTCACTGATCGTATTTCACAGGCCAGCCAGTTTAGGAGGCATTCTTCTCAAGAAAGATCTTTCCCACTTATGGGTGAAACCTGGTTCAGAGAATTGATAGATGGAGATGGAAGGCTGCAACCAAATTTCATTTCTGATGCTACTTTTAGTCTGTTTTGCTTTGAATCGAGAGTACTGTAACTTTATGTAAAGATGTAACTTAAACATTCATCATTCATTTGCCTTGCTGCCCTGACCGGCAGAAGCTCTGCACCCCCACACAGGGAACCAGTGTTAAAATGTCTGTGTGTTTTTGCGGTGATTGCATTACACTGAAGTTCTCAGGAGAATGTCTGCTGAGGAATATGGAGCTTTAAAATCAGAGTGAAGGAGCTAAACCTGCCATGCTGTCCCCTCGTTAGCCTGTTGCTTGAGTTTTGAAATAATCGGGCTCTCTGCACGCTTGCACCCTTGACGCTTCGTCACCCTCTCGCGATCAGCTCAAGCATTGGTCCCAGTCGGGAACAACACAAGCGTCGCGCCATTTCCTCCTTTTGGTTTTTTTGTGTTCAGGAGCCTTTCGCTCCGCTCTTAATCCCCTTTTAGTTTTTCTATATTATTTCCCCATTATTATTTTACGTAGTAGGATTTCGTCTATCCCGCATGCTTGGGTCCTACCAAAAACCACTACATCTCGTAACAGATGGATTGTGTTTTACATAATGAAAGTGAGTTCATACCACTTAAATATAACCTTTTATCCAGCATTAGGATAATTGCTTGTCGTTTCGGTTAACGTTAATGAGAAACATGTTTTACTCTTTGCTAATAACGCGTTGTTTTTTGTTGTTGTTCCTTTCTGCAGGATTCTGACTACTGTCGGGGCGGACTTTGACCTGCGAACACTCAGGGCGGTGCGGGTCTTACGGCCGCTTAAACTGGTGTCTGGAATTCCAAGTAAGCTACAAAACTTACAGTAAACTTCAGTCAGATATATTTATCATATAGTTGCCTTTTAAATGTATACTATAACAGGTATGCTCTGTGTATCGCCCGAGCTATCAACTCTCAGTGGCTTTAATGTCTGAAGTTTTGAAAATTATAACAGGAAATAAAAATATGTCTTATGCATATCTAATTCATGCCTGAATGACATAGAACATGTACACACACTTTGTGAGAAGTGTATATATACAAATGTAGCAATGTAGTGCATATGAATTGTTACACATCTTTGAAATACCGCACATACAAATATGTCAAAACATATGAAAATACTATAAAAACATGTTTAATATAAAGAAACAACTAAAAAATATGTTTAAAAAAGCTTTTTTTCTGACACATTTCCATTCCATATTACATCTTTTTTGCCATATTTGGGTGATCGAAGGCTGCAAGTGTATTATAGTTGTTTAAATAATCGGAGCTATTTATATATATATATTTTTTTGTATTTTTAGTAACAAATGTTTGAAATCCATGCTGTAGATTTGTTTATATCTTTGTCTTTAACAGCAGTAATGTCTTTTTGTTACCAGGTCTCCAGGTGGTCCTAAAGTCCATTATGAAAGCCATGGTACCTCTGTTGCAGATCGGCCTGTTGCTCTTCTTTGCAATCCTCATGTTCGCCATCATTGGATTAGACTTCTATTTGGGCAAATTCCACCGCACCTGCTTCAGGGAAGGTATGCAAGTGTAGATAAATTACAGCATGCTCCACTTTTGCCATTATCCGCCAAATAGTGCCATAACCTCTGCAGGGCACAAGCGTAGACTTATTGAATTTCTGCACTTTTTCATGCACCAAAAATGACTCAGTTACTTGAGTGTCAGTCAGTATTTCATAAGAGCTACTTCAGAAGAAATCACAACACCCAGATATTTTGTGTAACAAATTTCAGGCCGTATTCCTGTTTATTACATATTGCAAGGTTGCTTTGCGTGTTTGTGATGTTGATTTTCATCAAGGGTGATTTTTAGGTGGATCTTTAGATGATTTGATTTGAGATCTTTGTGCTGTTGTTATATACAATATATATCTTTAAACATGAGCACGGTCTGCTCCTCCCTTAAATACAGCCAATAGCCTTCTGCTACTGTCAGAGCCAGGTCTCATTTGTTTTGTTTAGAGCAGATCATAGCTGTTGTGTGTAAGCACAATATCCTTAGGCTTAAAGGCTCTCATACTTAAAAAAAAAACCAATGAAACAAGGGGGATGAGCAACAGTTCTAGATGATCTGCTACTGTTTTTATAAGGTCTAAGAACTTATTTGGCTTAAAAATAAGGTTAATATAAGAGAGTGTTCATAATTTCTTATCTCTATTTACAGTAATGGTGTGTTAAATAAGCAGTTTTGTCATATTTTTATCTCAGCAGTTGTTTGGCTGTGGGGAAATTTGCTCAGACCCTTCATAATTCCCAATGTGTGTTGTTTCTCAGACGAGCAGGTGGCTGACTTCCCATGTGGACAGGATGCTCCGGCACGCACCTGTGAGAATAATACCACCTGTAGGGAATACTGGATTGGCCCCAACTTTGGCATCACCAACTTTGACAACATCCTTTTTGCCGTGCTTACCGTCTTCCAATGCATCACCATGGAGGGCTGGGTTGAAATTCTGTACAATGTAAGTCTATCACCGCTTCTCTTTGTAATGTCTTATTTATAATTGCTTTATGTACCACATATGAGTAGATGTATCACGTACGTAATGCTTACTAAATGCTTACTGGTACCTCAGTACTCTGCGTTAATTTGTGGTACGTCGAAAGTGATGAGTACTGAGATCATTTTTCCAAAGGGAAAGGCTAAAGGAATAATTGAATAGAACTGCTCCAATTGTATTGCATATTTAAACACTATATAAAGACTTTATAGACACAGACCAAAAATCAAATAAACAAAATACATTTTAATTTAACTTGAATTACCACACAATGTTGCCTCACAACAAGAAGGTCCTGGGTTTGATCCCAGTGTGGAGTGGCCTGGGTCCTTTCTGTGTGGAGTCTGCATGTCCTCCCCGTCTCTGCATGTGTTTACTCCGGGTACTCCGGTTTCCTCCCACAGTCCAAATACATGCATTAGGTTGACTTATAACGATAAATTGTGCATGGATGTAACCTTGTGTACGTCGCTGAAACGGCACTATTGTGGTTCTCAGTGTCTTCTTTTTTCTTTACCTGTAATTTTTAATCTTCTTTGGAGCTAGGGCGGCTTGGGGATACTAAGAATGTATGTAGAAAATAAAGTAAAAAAGAGACCTGCATTAAGAGAGAGTTTTGCTTTGGCTGTAAAGTGCATAGAAGTTGCGTGACTTGATTCAAGTTGACATAAAAGTTTAACAAACGATGAGTTTTTTCTGGTCAAAACGTCCAAAGAACCGAATTCAGTGAGCTGTAAAATGACCAAGTGCAGAGGTGTTACTGTGCTTTGTTTGTTACCTAGGGTTTGATCCCAGGATCTCATGAACTGCAGTTTTCGGGCAGAAGGGAGCTGCCTTAGTTTCTAAATGAATAATATATATTTGAGAAGATAATTTTAAACTCGAAGATGCATACCATTGTGTAAAGATGGTTACGCTGTGAGTGAATACAACACAGTATGCTGTAAATTCATGTGCATATGTTAAGAATGAAATATGAACAAGGACATTAATGAGGATCTTTTCAAATTCAGCATATGAAATGTTTAAAGGGGAAAAAAGACATTGCTGGGTGTAGAGCCTTAAAATAATAAACTAGCATGGCCATTACTTGATAGATTGTAGTTATGATCAAATCACAATAAATCATAGAAACTGTTAGGACAGTTCATTTTCAGAGCTTAGTTTATTCTCAGCAGCAGATAAACAAGGGATTTGTGATCGTAATAGAAAATAATGTCTCAGTATTGTTGGATTTGATAGATAAAGCTTTTTAAGATAAAACTTTATAATCTACAAAAATATGTCCTACATTGTTTTAGCTTGCTCTTATTAATAATATATTTTTGGTGATTTCCTTCCCCTTTTTGCTTTGTTAAGACAGTTTGCTCACCATTGGTAATACCAGTATCAATCCTGCTTGGGTTGCTCATGCTGTAACCCCCTACCCTTTAGTATAGGAGATACAAAGAAAAAGAAATAATAAAGGGTAACCTGCATCTACCAAACAAACTGATAAGTATTTGAATTAATGGAAAAAAGTATGAATCAAAAATAACCAACAAAGTACACAAACCACCAACATATGTATGAAAACCGTATATTAATATTAATTTCAGAACCTTTCCCCCCCTTACACGCACGCACACCCCTCCAAATTATATTCCAACACCCTATACATATATATATATATATTTGTCCGTTGTTTTCCAAACTCAAAGTCTGTGAGATCAGTCTTCAAAACCATAAAGGAACACTTGAAGAAGCAGTCGACCAATTGACCAGAAAATATGAAGGCTGATGGATGAGTAGGGACAATGTGTTCCTTAGAATAAGTCCAGAGCCAAAAACCCAGAGAAATCCAGTAGGGTGAAGTGTAGGACAGACACAGAACCATACAGCTGGGTATATAACTCGTGTAGAAGTCTCCTCCTAAGAAAAAAAAACACTTTAGCTGAGAAGAACCAAACCATACACAAAGAAAGAAAACCCCAAATTATTTGCTGACTTAGCATGCTAATAATTAACACAACAAACTTTCCAAATAGTTAAATGTAAGAAACCAATACTCACAGCAGCAGAAGAAACAAAGATGCTTCCTGGTTAAAGGAGACAGGTAGGCCCAGGAGAGTGTACAACTCTCAACTATTTCCTGTTCCAATACACTCTTATCCTTTGTTTATGCCTCCTGTAATTAATAGGGGTTGTAGAGTCCTGGAGTGATAATGCAGGTACATAATATATATAAAAAAAAAACAAATAAACCAAAAACACTGTGACCGTGATGGTTACAATGCTCTCCGTTACTGCTGGTGATCTGGTAGAGGAAGCAGGACTTTAAACTGTGACAGGGATGCTTGCAAATGCGATCATGTGCGACCCGACTGTCCCAGAACTGTGACCGAGTATGAATTGGGTCTGTTTCAATACCTAGTGAGTGTCTTTGCTTCCTATGTCCTGTAGGACGCTCTCTATGAGAGCTTTCTAATTGACAATTGAACCCTGGTTAGTGAAAGAGTCACCGATTGCTCACGCTCTCTGCACACAATCAGTGTATACGTCACACTGTTAGCACAAACGCTAGCAAAGATTTAGGCTTCTGGATAGTCTTTGCCATTTATCTTAATCTTTCATCAATTCAAATATAAGCCCTTCTGTATGAACAACTGTGTTTTGTTTTTAGTAAGAGCGGCTCAGAGACGTTTGTGCATGTTACACATTACATTTTTCTACTTCCATGCTTTGCGATAAAACATGTTTCATCCCTAGTCTGGAGGAATAAAAGGAAAGAAGTAAAAAGAAAGTTATTTTGTCCTTCTAGATTTGTTTTACCTGTATTAACTGCTGTTCATTTTAAAGCAGGAGCACCAGTCCTCCTTGGTAAAATGCTTACTGTAGATTCCTGCCGTGCCTGAGGTACAACAACGCATTAAGCGAATTATTCTTCAACATCCTTGGTCACAGATTAATACAACCAGTAGTTATAAGGCTCTAAAATACCTGGGAAGGATTGTGAGATGCTGGGCATTTGAAACACTTGGATGAACTGGTATTACTCTTACTACTAGTGGTTTTGACAGTTTTTAACATGTGTGGCCAGAACGTTGAACAAGTCCAAATGTTTGGTCTGCTTTTAATGAGAGTCAGTGTCGCATGCCAAAGTGGCCAATAAAACAAACATAGACCACAAGCAATCTAGTATGAGGCTCCATGGTAAATAACTCAGTGGGATTTGTCTCTCTGCTTGGGTGTTAGACATTTGTGTAGTGGCATATGCTATGCCTCTTTTTTTGTTATCAGAAGCCACTAGCCGTTGTAGCCCAGAGGCTTCTTATCTCAAGGATGTCACATTGCTGTTTCATGAGTGTGAGTAACATATCTCCCGAAGCTTCATCATGTTTGCCCTGCACAGATACACTCAAGATTTACCTCCTGAGGTGACTGCCCTAGTTTGGCATGGCTCCAATGGTTGCCCCCAGGCACTTTCTCAAAGCTATGCAGATTTGATTCACATCTCTGAAGAGTTCAACTTGATGAATAATCCAAGTTTCTGCTGCCCTAATTACACAGCGTTGCTCCTTCCTTCCATCTGGGCCAAAAATATCATGATTAATCACATTGTCATGAGAAGCTATTACTGCAGAATGCTACAGGAGGGCCATCTATGACCAATCTGTAATCCATTATGCCGGCTGTGTTTGGGAGGGAAAGGTGGGATATCACAGCCTAGTAAAAATCAGACATTGGGGTCTTCAGGAGGTCCGATCTCCTCTGCTCTGGAAGGACAAGGGAACGTGTGGCTTACACATCTAGCTTCCTGTCATTAATGCTCCCTTGTTCTTTTTGTCCTGCACTTCATTTGTCATTTACAGATTACAGCTGCTAATGGGTTATGAAACGAAATATGAGCTCAGCCCCCTCGGCTTTGTGTGCTCTGCCAGGAAGACCAATCTGCTATCGCTTACATGACAACCATATGGAAACAGCGATTAAATTGCAGTTTTGCCTACAGCATAAGAATGTTAGGTGATAACACTCAACAGGAAACTGAAACAAGGTGAACAAACAGTTACCAGACACATTAATTAGGTGGCTTAGTTTAATTATTACATACAGTAAGGATGTAACAGCTAGTCTGAGCTAGGAGGTAGGGTCCATTCTTAGTCTTGGTCCTCCCAAGGTTTCTTCCTTATAACATTTATGGGGTTTTTCCTTGCCTCTGTCACCCTAGACTTGCTCAGTTTTAGACTTTGAATATATACAGAAATGCCGCGTCTTCTGTATATTTTTGTAGAACAAAAATGTAGATAAAGAAAATCCAGTTAAAACAAATACGACAAAAAATTGTATACTTGTTCACTTATTTATTGGGACAATGGTCCGGAATTGGACTTGGCCATTCCACAACATTAACAATGTTATTTTTTAAACATCTAAACAATTTAAATTGAGTGATTTGTTCTCATGGTCATTTTGCTTGATGACCCATGATCTCTTGAGATTCAGTTCACAGAGTGACGTCCTGACATTTTCCTTTTAAATTTGCTGATATAGAATTCATAATTTATTTTTCTATCAATTATGTGATTATCCCACATACGAAAAATAGTTAAAGCCCAATATGAGGGGTTTAAACTCTAAATAGTTAGGCAAGAGAGCCTAGGCTCAAACCCTTTGGCTTAAAGCATTGCGGTTTTAAATATAAAACTATTACAGACAAATACAAGACACACATAAGCCCGCTCAGTAACAAATGTGTACCTAATGGGATGGAAACATGCAGTTGATGACTTGGGAACTGTTGTACAGTGGAAAGAGCAAGACCATGATAAAAATGCAGCTTGGCAGTAAGAGAGTGGATTGGCAATATGGTGATGTGTACCCTGGACCTTCTTTCCAGACAAAGGTCAAATCTGGATAGTTTGTAACAGGAACTCAGGAGGAGGTCCCAAGCTAACATGGAAAAGATTTCTTTAACTTTAAACATTTACTGTGGTGGTGCATTGTTAAAGTGGTGGACTGTGGTCCATAAAGTCCTGGATTAAAGCAGTCATCCATTTAAGAAGAATCTGTGTTTGAGATGTTATTAAAAAAAAGACAGATTTACTGATTCAAACAATTTGCAGCTATATAGTGTCCCATGTTATTGGACGTTTAGTCGTCTTAACTGCCCCATTGTTCCCCTACTTCACCTTTTCCCTCGCTGATCTGTGTATACAGCAATGGAACATTTCAAATTTGGATTTGTGACTCCCTAATATTCTTTTCTGATCTTCATTACAGACTTTGGCATATCATAACCCTTTCATTCTGTTCCCTTGAATTTGTTTCTTGGCTGCTACCCTTCCAAAAACACAGTTCATAATTAAGATGCTTCAGAAGGGTCAACATGGCATCACAATGATGCTACCAGATGTTGCTATTGCTCAAGTGTAATTTTTAATACTGCATACAGATTAGAAGCAATCATTATACTGTCAGTAAAACAGTGGCACACTGTTCCCTCGCCACATCGCGTTTCACTTTTCGTGGACTCTTGAGGAACTTGAGGAACTTTTGCGTTTTTTTGAGGGACTTTTACATTTAACAAATCACAACATTTATAAAAAATATATTAAAAATATAAATTCTAACATTAAAGGAATGTTAGAAATCGTAAAACTCGGTACGGCCGGAGCATGTGTGATACGAGAGTGATGTATGGTGTATAAAGTAAAGAGAACGTTCCATTACTTCAGAGTGTTGCTTGATTATTCACCAGTTAAAAACATTATGATAGCGTATTTACTCAGCGGATGAATACTCACCAAAAACGAGAAGTAAGACTAGTTCATCGGCCGCTAATTGCTGACATGACGACAAGTTTTTATCTGCAGTTTTGTGTTCACTCTTTGTAAAAGTTTCATTATAGACTGAATTCATTCAAGCCCTACGATGTTACCCAAACGTTCTGCAAGTTCTACGGCTGAAATCGTGTATAAATACTTAAATAAATAAAGCTTCCCTACGGATTTTTGTTTATCGCGGGTGGTCCTGGAACGTGACCCCTGTGGTAAACGAGGGAACACTGTATATTTAATCTAATGGAGACCCTAGACTTTTGTACAGTACTGTATATAAGCACTATTACACCCATATAAACAGAGAGAGGCAGAGCGGGAGAGAAAGGTGCTCAGACCAAAAGTAGCACATTAAAGTCGCAGCCTAATGAAAGAGTTGAATAATTTTTCGCTTATTCTGAATCTCATACAGTCTTGTTTAGAGATACGATGTGTCTGTTCTGAATCCTTTACCTCTGTCTAATGAGGTCCCCTCTGTGTGTTGTGTAGCTGTAAAAGAGAAAAATATGTTTCACATCAGTGACCTTTCTATTCTTAGACAGAGAGTTTGCAGTTGGCAGTGCCACTAGTACACAGTAAGAAAGCAGTAAATGCATTTATTGAGACGAAACGGTTAAAACGAACAAAAAAACACTTGAACTTCTAACTTGCTGTAACGTTTAGAGGGCAGTGCTGAGTAATGTTCGCGTATTTGTCAGCTGTGCCAGTTAATTCTGTATTTTTGGCATGTAATCTAACAGAATAAGTTTTGTTACTAATATTTTCACTTTTGGCATGCTTTGCCTTTATATTTTTGTAGGCTTTTTTTGTAAGTTTTTGGCAGCATGCAGGGCAGCGCATCATTTAAACAGTAGTCAGTATTAGCTGCTAATCAAACATGGCTAACCAAGCAAGATTGTGGCTTGTACATCGATAGTGTTTGATATGACAATTGAATTGTTTATCGCAAATAATAATAATTTTATGACTAATATGAATATAACTAATCATTAAGAGTTCCATGTTATTAGCATGCTGGGTAATGACACACTTGTAACTCAGGTTATTGATACCAAGAAATAAAGCAGTAGAAACTAAAGAATAGCTCCAGAGTTTGTATTGTTCAGTAGTCAACTGAACATCTTACTTTCACCTACCCTCTCAAAATCCTG
Source organism: Parotocinclus spilosoma (assembly GCA_033117975.1). NCBI lineage: Eukaryota > Metazoa > Chordata > Actinopteri > Siluriformes > Loricariidae > Parotocinclus > Parotocinclus spilosoma. The sequence continues at coordinate 2,776 of JAVSBV010161436.1, read as the reverse complement.
TGGGACTGTGGTAGCCTAGCGGTTAAAGTACTGGCCTCTGGACCAGAAGGTCCAGGATTCAAATCCCACCTCTGCCAAGCTACCACAGTTGGGCCCTTGAGCAAGACCGTTAACCCACAATTGCTTGGATTGTAAGACTGTATAAGTTGGAAGTCGCTCTGGATAAGGGTGTCTGCTAAATGTCGTAAATGTAAATATTTTTACATGAGGATTATAGGCAGCTCATTTTTTAAGGCTCTGGATCTGGAGTGCTGTCAGACCCTTAAGCTGTCAGATTCTTAAGGTTTAGAATAGAAATGAGAGTAGGAAGTCATTTAGCATCATTCAGAATACACCTGCTATATTGATCACAAAAATTAGGGGATATTTCAGTATTCCATTATGAAATATCCCGTATTTCTTGTGAGCAGTGCAGTTTCAGGAGGGCCTATACAGAATAAAGTGTACCAGGCCACCCCTGGCATGTTGTCACCCTTGTCACTTGGCCGGGATGCCTCTACCATCTTCTGCACCTCAGCGTATATATTTTCCCGTTGTGTTTAAGCAGGTAATAGAGCCATTTGTGTGTCTTATTGGCACATTGATATATGAGTTACTGTGGTGCCCTGTGACGCATCTCGCAGGCAACTTGCATTTTCGCTCTGATTGTGATATCGACCAGTCTCTCGTTAAAAATGTAGAAATAGCTCCTCAGGGAACAGGAGTGGATCAAAGGCAAATTCAGCACTATAACCATTGTACTGTAACCATAAGGAGTTAGGGTAACACAGACATGAACAAACGCCTTCCCAAACCCGTCCTTGTGTAGGTTTTATCCAGTGCTGAATCTTACTTCCACTTTCCTTAAGGTTTTATTCTGCAGATGCTCAAACAGAATCACGTCACTGTGTTGGTAATGTATAAAATGGTCTCCTCTGAAAAGAACACATTTGTACACAGCTAAAATTTTAGTACTCATTTATTTTAGCTGATCATTTATTTTTAACAAACTTACACATAATCCTTTACTGATGCTCCAAGCAATGGCCATTAAGAGCTACTTACTGCAAAACAGAACAGAACTAACACGCTATTGAATCATGAGGCACCCCCGGTCTGGACCCTGGACCCCGTATCTTCATATTCGGCATTGTGGATAGTTTGCAGATGGTAAAATAAGTTTGTTATTGAGCTGTCCTTAACACAACTGATTTCATCTCACACAGCGTTAAAACAACAATTAAGATATAATCGTAGACTATCCAATTTTTTTTCTCCCAAATCTAGCTAGTAGCATGGTGTTTTAAATACTACTACTGTTTTGCTTTGCATTCATACTTTCTTCGTCCAATAAACCAAGTTTCTTCATCATTATATAATTAAAAGTTAGTAAAAAATGTTTCACAAGCTGAATGCTTCCATACTACCGCTACAAACACTGTTTTCATTTAATCATATTTAATATAGTCGTACCTATTGTGTGACGCAGACATTGGAAGTTGTTTCCTGTTCGGGGCTCTCGCCGGTTATAGGCACATCACCTCTCAGATTTGCATTGCCAGCTCCGCCCACTCCGCTGTCACAACACTCTCGCCTCTCATTGAAAACAGATGCCTTGCGGCCGCTTTGATGTTGTGTTGTCCTTTTCTCCCAAATTGTAGCGTGCCTTCTATGTACGAGCATTATCTCAGAGTTTTAATGGTCGTTTGGCCCTGGGGCTTTTGATAAAGAAAGATGGGATGCAGGGAAGAGGCTTAATGGTGTTTAAATGCTCCTGCAGAATGCCAGCCAGACCTCGCCACTCCCAGATATAATTTGCTTAGACTGGTTCCTTGAACTTTGGGCCAGCTGAAAAATAAATGTCTGCACCAACATGTGTCTTTGTGTTTAGGGTGTGTCCTCGTGTGTGTGTGTGTGTGTGTGTGTGTGTGTGTGATGTCTGGATGTAACTGTGAGCTGGTGGTATTTGGGTTGTCGTGAAATAAATCCCACTAGATCCCTTCCCAGTGTCAGAATAATGCACTTGTGTGTGACATTGAGCCCTGTGCAATTATGTAGCAATTGTATTAGTTAGTCATTAAGGAGTCTATCTAATAATCAACATAACGAATGATAATAAGCCTAATTGGAAAGCAGATGATGTGTGCGACTGCACTGCACCCTGAAAATGTTAATAATGCAAGCAACATGCAGACACGTTCAGCACGTACAGCGTGTGATGTGATTAGCGTTGCCAAGCAGAATCTGTGTCATAACTTTACAAGTCATCAAGCTTGTTATTAGTGAGGAAAAAAAATCCCTAATTAGATCCGGATAGTAAATTCAATCATCTGGAGACATGCCGACGCAAGGGGAGCTTGTGGTAATTATTTTAAAGCGGTGCTGACCTGTCATCTGAGCTTCTTGTCAGACATTGCTCGTTTATGTTTTTTTTTTATGTTTGTTTGTTTTATGAGAGAACAGAATGGGATAAAAATGGAATAAATAGGAAAAGTCCATATTGTAGATAGGAATTGGGAATTAATTTTTGACTACAGTTCTGTAATCATATTTGGAGATGTTGTTATAATGAGGTTAGGAATGAAGTGTAAAACGTACTTAATGCAGTGTGTGGCAAAAATATTTGGACATCCCTGCTAATATACACTCATTGACAAATTCAATTCAATTCAATTCAAATTATTTACTGTATATTGCTTTTTACAACGGTGCATTGTCTCAAAGCAGCTTTACAATCTTATTTTATCTTTAAAGGCCAAACCCAGGTTGAGCAATCCTAGGGCGACAGTAGAAAGGA
>JAVSBV010161426.1:0-14496 GCA_033117975.1 Parotocinclus spilosoma | reverse complement strand
TAGGATTTGTTTTGGTACTTTAGGATTTGGTCCGAATAAGCGGCTGGTCCCATTAACCGGTGGTCCAATTAACTGGATTCGACTATATAGAGGATGGTATGACTGACCTAATATTTTTGTTTAACAAAAGTGTATTTGCCACAAGATAATCATGCTAGTCGATCTGTTGATGGTCACAGTGTTTTGGATCATCAGAGCATATACAGAATGCACAGACACACAACCACACAACTTCATTGTGTTCTTGCACTGACCTAATCTATATAGGAAGTCACTGAGCCATGCCATAATAACAGGCAAGTGCCCTAGTCTCCATGGACTATGATGACCATAAAGCATCCCTATCCACAATCCCTATTTACAATGAACCCCCCACCCCACCCCACCCCACCACCACCACCACTCTCACTTGCGCGTATTCAGGCGAGTAATCGGAGCTGTGCGTTTGGCAGGTCTGCTGAAAGAAGGACAGACACAGAGAGAGCAGCTCTTGCGTAACGTTTCTTTACAAATGTTAAACGTATTTTCAAACTCCGTCACTTCTCCAGAGAATCCCATTTCCATGGTAACATGGTCTTGTGAGCGCAGACTGTGTTTAATAACACCCTTTTACTTCGCTTCATTGCCGATTTACTCTCTCATCACTATTCGTTTAAGAGCCTTTCCTGTGTGTTTTCTGCACACTCATTGCTAATAAAAAGGGGCACTCGCATGATGCAAAATATCAGGAGTTAAATTTCACGCTCCGGCGAATCTGCAGTAATTTTATATACGCTGAATTCTCAGCGGCGCAACTCACAAATGAAAAACCGAGTGCCAAGCCGATGTTGGTTTTTATAAGATGCACCACGGTACATGGCACGATTAAAGGCCTTAGCTGTGTATTTTCTGGATGTGAGTAAATCCAATTTTATAGATTATGAATCAGAACACTAGGTTCAAAACATAATATTTTCGAGTCTTCAAGTTACAGTGCATCTCAGGGACGCAGAATTCACAGCATGAACAAAATTCTTACATCACCATGTACTCCCAATTTGTCTGTTCACATGTACATTATGCACATAGATTACACTTACTTTACATTGTGGTTGTGTTGTATTCGTATTGTATATTTTACTTCTGTTTATACACCTGTACAATAATGTGCTGTACAATAACATGTTGATTTGGTTTGACCTTTACTAGACCCTGTGCTGCTACTTGACTTTTCCTCTGGGATTAATAAAGTGATTTATTAATCTAAGGCAGTTCATTCCCATTTCTTATATAATACATATACAATATATATACTGACAGAGTTTGCATGTTCTCCATGTGTCCGGTATACTAAAGTGAATGAATGATTATATAATGTCATTCTACATCTGCCTTATACACTACTGGGTCAATAAATAATCATCTGTGATGAAAATATACCTAAGAGCATTTATTCCACGACAAGTTCCTGTAGACTTGGATTTTTACCACTGCTTATAGATCCATATGCCCGTACGTTTCAATACACCTCCAAAATCAGCTACTGTCACTCCTCTTTGCTAGTCATTAACAAATGCTTTGCGACCAATTTTCCACTCAACTGTATCTATGAATCAGCATTAATGCAATATGCAAATGCAAAACCACATCCTGCATACATTACAGAGGCATGGCTGTGGAAGAAAAGGGTAAGTTTACTACAGATGTCACTAAAAGTTTACAACTTTATTTGAAATTATTTGAAATTGACCAGACAACACGTGCAATTTCTCAGGTCATATTATACTGTCTGAAATGAAATAAAAGTCAAAGTAAATAGGTGTGTCCATACTGTCTCAACTTCACCTTTTTGTTTGTCTGGTTTTTGTTTTGGCCACATTTAGTCAATCCATATTTTGACCTCTACTTGATTTTCAATAGTAGTAGTAGTAGTTTGTATGGATCACACAACCAGATAGAATTTTTGTTACAGTCGATTCCGGTTAATAGGATCACCGGTTAATGGGACCAGCCGCTTATTCGGACCAAATCCTAAAGTGCCGAACCAAATCCTATTATATACGTGTAATGTTATTCCGCTTATTTGTACCAAAAGTCCACTTAATCGGACCAAAAACGTGTACAGTATGTAATATCCGTGAAAAAACTCTTCGTCTTTGGCATCATTACCCGAAAACTCATGAGTTTCTCCCCAGCTCTCTACTGCCACCTACAGGTCTTTTCCTAACATTTCCATTTATTACAAAAAACAAAGCCACTTAGCCACAGCTAAAGCGCGTCAGATCACACTGGATAAGTTCTTCAAATGTTGACTTGAATTTAGTAAGAACTTGTTTTTTACAGTATTATGCTTCGCATGCTGAGTACCTATACATTGTGTTGTAGATCGTTTCGAAAAACTTTTGCATATTTATTTTTTAATGAATAAAGTTCATAACCAACAGTAGTTCTTGTTTGCACGTTCACTATACGTGTAAATCACACAATAATGGTTTAATAAACATTTAGTATGTTACATAGCACTTCCCGTCTTGTAACAAAGGACATGTTCGTTTAATCAGTCCAGCCGGTTATTAGGACCAAAATGACAGCGTCACGATGTAATCCCATTAATCGCCGGAATCGACTGTATTTGCTACAAAATAAGAAAACTAGGTGAACTTCCTCTTAAGTATGATGAATCTATCATTTTTTGCCAGAAGTTATAAATAGCAAAAAGGTCTGAATTGCTTTGGGAGATGATTGAATTTCTTTCCTACAACAAACTCGCTGATCTAACAACAGCACAGTAATTATTAACTGACATAAACAATACAATGATTAAACTTTTCACCATTAGTATGATGTAGCATTATTGTCCTAACTGCTACTGCAGTGGTAATGGCATGCAGCCTGAGCACCAGCTGAGCCGTGAAATGACATAACTCATGCTCTGGGAGGTAATGAAAAGGACAGTAGCAGTGCAGAGCTACAGCAGGGTCATGGCCTTGAACTGAAGTGGATCAGTATGAAACCGTGATTATATATTGAAAGAATTATGATAGCTCTACTGAGGCAACACGCTGGGTAGAAGTGTTAAACAGCCTTTAGTAGCATGTGCCTCTATTTTTGAGAAGAAATGGCTTCACTTGGTAGTGCTGAGGTGTTCTTTTTTAAATGCAGAGGTCTTTTTCCTGATATTAGAAAATACAGGCCTGATAGCCAACAAAATGGGGGTTTAGTATCGCCTTATCTGGTATTAACTAGCCTAATATACCACTAGCTTGCTATTAAACATGGCTACTGTTTTAACCTAGCTGACTACCTGTAAACTTTGTACTACTAAAGAGGTAACTTAAGCTAAGCTGACCAGTTTGGCTTGGACAGTATTAAAACAACAGTACATATGGACTATTATACAATGTTGAAAATTTAATAAAATGCCAATAAAATATCCCCTAATTTTTGTGAGCATTGAAAATGATTCCATTCAACCAAGAGAAAACTACAATGGTACTGATGATAAACAAAGCATAATTTAAGCCAGATCTTGTTTGGCTTACTTAAATAAGTTAGTTTTCTTTTAGGTTATTTGTACGTGTGATGTTTCTTTAAAAGTTGCTTTGTTGGCTTAGCTTAGTTGTTTTGTGCTTTTTTGATGAACGGTATGTCTAATTACTTAATGCTGAAGCAGCTACTAGTATTAGCACATTTTAGAACCATTTTCTAGCCTCAAACAGCCTCAACAGACAGTTCCTATTTAGGTAGTGGCAAAATATATTTCACACTAATTATCACCTTCTAATTACCACCTTTATCGCTCCCACTTGCCAGTGTCACAATTTTAAACCTTTTTTTCTTTCATATGGCGAAATCAAACGATACCGCACCGCTAATATGGCGTATACCAGTGAAAATTGCTGTACTGTGTGTCTAATCCCTATTTTTACGCAGGTGCACAGTCCAGCCACACATATAAGGGATGCACTGACTCAATTTTCTAGATATTAAAGGGATACTCTAGAGTTTTTAATCTAATCTCCAGACAGTCGACTCCATATAAGAAATGCCTTGACTCAATTTGATGCCCATTAAAGATTGGCAACAGATGCTGTGGATAGAGATTAGATTAGTTTCTCAATCTAATCTATATCCAGTGTGTCTGTAACAAATCTCTGAATAACTTTTTCACACGTTTCCCTGTACTATGAAAAGAATGGAATATCTGGTTCCATCCAGATAAACGTCCAAAGCGATCCAAATGTCTCTTGCTGTCTTTCAATGAAATCAAATTGAAGACAAAGCTATTTATCCAGCACTTGTTAATATGGTTTTATGAAGCTCGTTTCAGCATCACTGGCCAAACTCCACACGTAAAGGACCCAGGTCACTCCACCTGCCATCAAGCCACCATGCCACCCTACTTAGCACTCAAGCAAGGATTTTAATGACACTTATACACTGACATTAAAATAAAATAGAATTCCTTTACTTGTTCCTTTCTTATTGGTACTGTCTTTCTTGTAGTTTTTACCCACATCAGCTCCTATTAGGGTTTAGATTATAAGAGCCATTGCTAAATTTTTCAGTTCAAGTTTTCGGTATTAAGTAAGAATCTTTTAAACACATATGGAAGGGTGTTTTCATGTGCCAGGAAACACACATCCAGGGACACAAACATTGGTCTTCGGGGTCCAGTAAGCCAATGGACATGACTGTCCCAGGATACTACACACAACTAAAACCTCATCATCAGGGACGGCCTTTAAATTGTCCATACGCATTGCATATATGCTACAGACATGGTAGACAAATATTAGATAGAAAAATGTATTCCTATATCCTTTAAGTCTTTATTTCATCAAAATGTGTTATTTGCTAATAGTAAATATCAGAACTATGCTAGTCAGCAGAAGATGAGTCTCACTAATGGTTTACACAAACTGAAGCTGTGTTAAGATAGGTCAGAAAAAAAATTTAGTCTTTTAAATTCTTTATAGAAATGTTCTGTATTACATGTTCTGTGTTCTCTGTTCCTGCTGTTGCAAACAACATGTTAAACTGGAAAATGGTACTAAACATATGCACCATGCTGAGATCTAAACCTAAAGAAAACTATTTTTCACAGTTAATAGCAAAACCTGCTTTATTAGACTAGTTCAGTTTTACACAAATATTATTGGTATTATGTGGCTGAAAACAGAGTTTTTACATGAATAACAAATAAGCCATGGCATAAAACATAAAAACAAATGTCAGATGAGTATTGCTTATTTTTCCTACAAACAGAAAGCTTCCAAGCATTACAAGGTTTTTCTTTATTTACACTTTTTTTCGCCCAAATTGGAAAAAACTTACTAATATAAGAACTTATGTTGGAGCACACTTAGTTAAGCATTTTGCTAGCTAAGGTTGCTAGCTGCAGGATGTTTTAGCATCATGAATATTTAGCTTGTTTTGTAATTCAGATCTCAATTTAAAATAAGAAATCGTGTTTGTTGCATTTCGTTTCTAATTAAGTTGTGATTTTCAAATGCTTCGGGGACAATTTCTACATTAAGAGCATTGGGTAAACCAGACGTCGAGGATATTTCAAACTCAATATGAAGAGGATCCCACAAGAACTGCTGGATAATCTGATCGTGTCCATGCTCCATCACTGTCAGTGTGTTTCGGCACTCTTGAGTGACCATACACCTTACTGAACAGTCAATGTGGGGGCACCCTCGTCCAGTTTAACATGCTTCTGTTCACCCCCATTATACTCAATCACCATAATTAAGTTTGCATCTCATTTGCGTAATCAAACATCTTTATTTGACTTTTCATTTGCTTTTCTTATTTAATGAAATAAATTCTTGATAAATGAATTAAATAAATGCTTCTTTTTAAATTTTTTGAGCAGTGTTATAACAAGGGGTCCTGTACGGGCTAGAAGTTAAGCTGATTCTAAGGGTCTGTGACTGATTATTTCACATCACATATGTGTATAGTTTTTTTTTAGTGTAGATTTTGCTTCCAATGTGAAACACAGATGTGGCGATGATCAACCAATCTAAAACCCAGTTACTGGGAATTTAACAGATATAATGACATATGGTAGATCTACTGATGTCATGATTCATGTGTTTTTAATTGTCTTTGTGGGATTCCCAGTAGATGATAAATGACGGGAGACAGTAAATGGTTTTAGCTGTCTATGTGTATTCTGCAATTTTTATCAGAAGCATCTCCTAAGGCTCAGAGGTAAGAGCAGGCTGCTGGAAACAGCAGTTTGGAAAACCTGGCTTCAGTCCTCAGACTGGTCTTGCAAAGTGAATGTCAGACGGGGTGGTATCCTATTCAGGAAACGCTATTACCTACATCCAATTACTCTGACTATTAGAGATAGTTTGAATGTTTTCTATTGATTCACCCTACCCTACTCAACTAGTTTGTAGAGGTGCCATGACTGCCTCTACTTTTATATTTTCTATAAGTGAAGGGGTCTTCCTGGAAGATGTGTGATCAGATAGTGACTAGACAGTTCAAAATCCTTGTTTCACCATATTTCCAAACTACAGCGTGCCCTGGGATTCGCTCCGAAGGTAAATCCTACATGGCTCCCTTCTGACCCTTTTCTCATTCCACAGTTGGCTGCTTAATTACAGCTTCCCCTCTATAAATTTTTATTCTATTACACTTCTTTATCAGGTCTTATCATCATTTACCCTGGCAGTTTGTTCCTGGCACCTGTTCCTTATGTTGTGTACTCTGTTCTTAATGTCCTGTACTGTGTGATTCAATATTCATGTGTGTAACTCTGGGTGTAGTTTAGCTCTGTACAGGACTGTGTTTATCTTTGTAGTTCTTCATTGTCCACTCTAGTCTTCTAGTCATGTATTGTCAGTTTGCTCTTTCACTGTGTATCCTAGCTCTGTGTCTCATTTTGTTAGCCAGTTAGCATCTGTCTGTTTTCATTTTGTAGCCTAGCCACTTAGCATTTTTCTCCCCACTCTGTCCCATAACTTGTCTGTGTATCCATAATTGTATTTTGCATTTTTTTCCACTATTTGCACAGTGCTGTTTAGGAAAGCAACAACGCTTGTGCATAAGTCTGTCTCCATCACTGCCTGTAGTTGTGACAGTCTGTTGCAGTTGTATTGATGTTTGTTTTCAGTTGTTTTGTCTGCTGCTTTTGATGTTTTTATCTCTCTCTATCTCTCTTTGTCTCTCCTTTTTTGTTTCCCTTTCTCTTAAGTAGCATCTGCTGCTTTCCAGGACACCATTGTAAATGAGTTCAGTGGTAGCTCGGTTCTTGTTGTTATTTTATTTCAGAAGGCTCTGGTACTGAGCAGTTTGTTTCTCATAAGGAATATTGTAACTTGAATGAAAAAGTCTCCAGAGCCACAGAAATTCCACACGTACAGTTGGTCCAAATCATTAACACAAACCTTTTTTTATAACAAATTTTATTACATTTATGAGTTTATTTATTTGTATTTATTTATTATATTTTATATTATATTTCAGTTCCTTTTGGGTTGGCTGTCAAGCCCATGGAGACTTATTTCCATTAAGAATACAGTACTAAATATAAAAATCCCTGTGCAGTGAATCAGGTTTCAGCTGAAACAAGTGGCTCAAATAAAACAAGTTTAAGTTGCCAATACAGAGATTTTAAAAAAATCCAATTCAGGTTTGCAACTTGCTGCAACCTAACTTGCAGCACAGAACACAACACAGAAGCCAAGCCTGGATAGAACACCAGTCCATTGCAGGGCCTGTGCATGCACACACACACACACACACACACACACACACACACACACACACGCACACACACACAGCAAACGAGCATCTTTGCAATGTGGGGTCTGGGTCTCTGTTGCTGTAAGATAATAGTGCTAACCTGTGAGCCACTGTGCACACAGCAGAATTAATTACATTTAATTCCAAATTCGAAAAATCACATTAGATCACCTATTTTTTATTTGTAGCATTTGTGTATGATATGAAGTGTTAAAACACTATCCCTAACTTCAGAAATCAGGGTGCCACAGACATAAAGAAGAAACTCTGGTTAGACAGATCAAGCATCTCCAATAATAACCTGCAATCACATGCATGCTGGATAATCCAAGCAAACCATGTTGTTATAAGACTCAGACTCCAATAACAAGTTACAATATAAACCTTCATTATCACCACGAACTGCAGCATGCATTACACTTATAGTGCCAGTCAGTTTGTCATGAATGAGGTGTCAGGCTCAGACACCAGAGTGAACAATAACAGTTATCACGCATATCAAAGCTGAGGTAACGGCACACAAATCAATTCTTACCACGATACGCATTAAAACGTATCAGTACTCAAAGTTAGTTATTGGTATACCGCAGAAAAATTAAACGCAGGGCAAATCTTCTACACTCTTCTGCTAAATTTTGCCAACCCCATGTTTAGATAGATAGATAGATGGATGGATGGATGGATGGATGGATGGATGGATGGATACTTTATTGATCTCAAAGGAAATTTAAGGGCATTTGAACCCTCGCAACCCTGACCAGAGGAAATTCGCATAAAACATTGTTATCAGAAATAATAAAAAATTTAAACCAACAAACCACCACGCAGTAACACCCTCCCATCTACTGTCCTCATCTAAATAATGCTCAGATCAGTACGATGTATCATTTTCTCACATATTTCATACCACTTATAACTCCTTGCAATCACTTCGTACACTATGTGGACAAAAGTCTGTGGACACCCCTTCCGTAATTAGTGAACTCTGCTATTTCAGTACACATTCAAAATATAAAGCATTCACTTCTGGATTTTCTACAGACAAACAGTGGAGGCATAATGGGTTGTACTGAGTGCTACTCTAAATATGGCCCATTTATAGGTTTCTGCTTCCAGCAATTCCGTTCATCGACTTTATGCTCTGCTGTCCTTAAAAAAAGTTCATAGAAAATTGGTTTGTCAACTTTGATTGAGAGCTTGGAGCTTGACCTCAACTGCACCATACACCTTGAAAATACACTGAAATGCCAACAGTGAGCCAAGGCTTACTGTCTAACTTCAGAATCAGACCTCAAATTCCAGTGGAATGCCCTGAAAAAACAAACGCTGTTGCAGCAAAGGTGGGAGTAAACGCGGTAAAAGCGTTAACGCCCATGATCCAAAAACACCTATAAACAAAAAAAAATATATTGTGTATTTCTTTTTGACGATTCCTGTTATTTAATCAGCAGATCCCATTTATATACTGATCGCAAACACATCTGCGTGAAGCAGAAATCAGGAATGTTATTCTCTCACTATATACTGCAACTGCTCTAGAGCTAAAGATAGGGATTAAGAGCTCTCTTATTATACGTCCTCTATTACTTAATCACCTCCCTCCATATCTCCCTCTCCTGGCACATCATCTGAGCCTCTTATACAGCAAGCACCAGGATTATTGTCACCCTTAGTGAGCATGGTACAAACATTTATTTCAGTATTTCCCTAAAATACAGACAAATCTATTTTAATTTGATGTACACTTGCATATGAAATAGTTTTGGCAGATGCTATGTACACTCAGTGTAATATAGATAAATGCATCAGCGATCCGGCTGAAAACACACAATAGACAAACAACAAACAAATAATAGACTGTATTACGAACAACATGGAAGACAAGCCACATGTGTGTCATTATCAGTATTATAGTTTAGAGAGAAGGTACAGGTAGTGGGGGAGGGGCAAACAGATGAGTACTACTTACAACACACATACACTTACAAATGCCATTTATAGCTTGATACTAAATTAGCAGCAGAAAGCAGTAACTTGTGTAACAAAAATTCTCTAAACACATCAACCGAGTTAGAACATTCTTTAGTCTGAACATAAGCTAATGAGCAAGCAAGCATATGACTAGTAATGTAGTTCCACACACACACACACACACACACACACACACACACACACACACACACACACGAATGACACATGACTTTCACGCTTAAACTCCTGCCTCTGCTTGTGAAGCCGCCGTATGGAATGTTTGTTGAGCTGACCAACTGTATAAAGACACAACATCTATAGAGTTTAAAGACATATTTTTTATTTTCTAAAATGTATTAGCATTTTCAAGACCTCAGCTCTGTTCAAACGAACTTCAGTCTCATCTGTAATCTGGTTTCTGTCTAAGATTTAGCAGTGCGGTAAGATCAAGGGAATAAGGAATTCTCTTCTTGAGTGCCTAACATTAATAGCCATTTTTTAGAGATTCTCAATAGAATGTTATTATTTTTTATTCTATTATTCAAGAGTTAACTATAGAAAATGAGACATTCAGCCTCCTATCACACAGCTTACTTCCTTTAATTATTATACTGATTGCTGGTCAGATAGCCCGCTCCTTTTGGTGTTAAATCTTTTTTTAGGAAGGACAATATGAGTAATGTGGATAAACAAATGTTAATGGTACACAGTACATTGTTGGATATGGAAGTGATTAAGGAGAGTACAGCTTAGGAGGTCTTCTTTTTGTACACCATGTCGTTAAATGTGATGTTTTTCTGTGCTAATCCTTCCTGGGGATTGCCTAATGAATAAGGGAAACTAGTTTGTCTTGGATGTGACATTTCGAGAGACTGCACACACTCTAACAATCTAATGAATGCAGAGCATTTGTAAAAGGTTGAGTTCATACATTTCGTTTTTATTTGTATATTATTAATATTTTATTAAGTCAAGGCATTTAGGTGGTAACTCGCTAGCCCAACAGTGCCGTACTCAAATGATTGGCCTCTTTGATGACGGTTTTGCATCCTGACTAGGAATAAAACTGTTGAGAGCACTTAAGCGCTGCAGCAAGTTTATTTGTGACCAGTTGTGTTAATGTTTTTATCACCCTGTTTCCCTTGTGTAATCTCCTCAGGAGCTGCAGCACCCTTGAATAACAGCCTACCATTCTCTGTGGGCCAGTCTAGATTTATTTCGGTGTGTGTGTTGGTGCAGTGTGGGTGTCTGTGGGTGTGTGATTAAGAGGAGGCTTCTAGTCGAAGAGCTGCTGTGCTCATGCATGGAAGAGAAGTCAGACCATGTTCTAAAAGTCTAATGATTTCTTATAATTAATTTCGGAAATATGAGTTTATATTAACATTTTACGTCATTTAGCAGACGTCATTAACCAGAGCGACTTACAATTAATACAGTCTTACAATCCAAGCAGTTGTGCTCAGGGACCCAACTGTGGCAGAGGGGGGATTTGAACCCTGGACCTTCTGGTCCATAGTCCAGTACCTTAACCGCTAAGCTATAGTCCAGTACCTTAACCGCTAGGTCACCACAGTTCCGCAATGGATGTTAAATGGACTTTAACCATAGTGACGCAGTCTTTTTATGCCAACAAAATGTAAATATAAAGAGTAATTCCATACATAAACTGCTGAAAACACTAGTGGAACTCTACCATGTACACAGCATCTCTAATGCCACTGTATTTTGAATGAACAGTAATAATCGAAAATGCGTTAATGCACTGTTCTGACCCTGTCTAGGGGAAAGTAACAGTAACACTTAAGAGGATTCTGTTATAAACCTGATACCAACGCACAGACGCCAATGTGAACCCGTTTATATACAGTCGATTCCTGTTAACTGGACCACAGGTCAATAGGACCAGTCGCTTATCCGAGCCAAATCCTAAAGTACCTAAACAAATCCTATTATATACGTTTAATGTTATTCGCTTATTCTGACCAAAATTCCGCTTAATTGGACCAAAGAACGTGTACAGTATGTAATATCCGTGAAGAAACTCTTCGTCTCTCGCATCACTACCCGAAAACTCCCGAGTTTCTCCCCCAGCCCTCTACTGCCACCTACAGGTCTTTGCCTAACATTTCCATTTATCACAAAAAAAGAAGCCACAAGTCGCCACTTAGCCACAGCTAAAGCAGATCAGCGATTTATGGGAGGATTTTTGGGATCCCCGAGAGAATTTATGCTTTTATCAAAGGTCAGCAAATCCAAAAAGTTGCGTTGACAAGAGCAAAACCAGCGGGAGGTGAACACACCCACCACTTTCTTGATTTTGTTTAAGTGCAGTCATTTAGTCATTAGAATAAAGCGCCTTTTGGATGTGGTGAAACGGAAGAGTCGGATCATGGATGTGCAGCCAACAAATCTGCAGCAACTGCTGCCTGATGCTATCATGTCAGTATGGAAAACATCTCTGAGGACTGGTTACAGCACTTGCTGAAAGCATTTTGAAGGCAAAAGGGAGTCCAACCTGGTACTTGCAAGGTGTACCCACGAAAGTGGCTAGTGACTGTATATTAAGAGCAAACAAATTAATAAAATGTTACCAAAAGATATTTACTAGCACATTTTTCACTTCATCAAAGCCAAGTCTGCATCTCATCCAGCTCAGACATTGGGGACTAATGGCTCTTAACTGGGTAATTAAAGCATGCTGTGGGTGTATTCCTTTCTAGAATTTATCGATGTAATTTGGCAGCTAACTGGCACAAGAGAACAAACCAAAACACCACTAAGAGGCCATGTGTATATCTTTAAATCTACATGTTCTAATAATAAAAGCCACTTAATGGCAAAGGCCCATTGCTATTATGTCATTACGCTCTTTGTGATTTCATAAAGGCTGCATAGTCACCAAATGAGAGAAAGACAAACAAGGCTGATTTTATTCTAGCACAATACCACCCTAATGTCTCTGTCTTGCCGCAGGTTCATACACAGTGTAATCTCCACACTTCTTACAGAACTATCAAACACAACAATTTTCAACTCTGGCACTTCTCTGTTCCATTCAATCATTACATTTAGTAAGAATTCATTTTAGCAAGAAATATTAGATTAGATATTAGATGTGAGTTAGGCAATCTTGATGCTGTTCAAAATTGCAGTAGTACCTCTGTTCTCAACCACCTCAGAACTCATCAAATTAATCTCTGATTATTATCAGTGCAGAGTTTTGCATGCTCGTTTCCCCCTGAGCAGCATGGTGGCTTGGTGGCTAGCACTTTTATCTCAAAGAAAAAAGGTTCTGGATTTGATCCCAGTGTGGAGCTGTCTGTGTGGAGTCTGCATGTCCTTGATGTGTCATTGTGGGTTTACTCCAGGTACTCCAGTTTTCTCCCAGAGTTCAAAGACATGCATTAGGTTAATTGATTGCTCTAAATTGGCCCGACCTCTGTGTGTATACATCCATATGACTAGTCTTGATGCAACCTTGTGTGTGTCACTGAAGTGGCCATGGGTGGCAACGTTTCTTCCCAACTCTCAAACTTGCCAGTTAATGAATTCCCGAGACTAAAAGGCCCTTAGGTGTATGTACAGATATAACCTAGCGTAAATGGTACAGTCACTGGACGCACAGCTACCGTCACAAAGATAGGCTCGATACTGAAAATTATTATATAGATGGTCACACTTGTGGCGAGTATGTCCAGTTCCATCCCTCAAGGTTCCCTGCAACACAAATAAGCACCTCCATACATGTATGCCCACCAAGCACTACTCTTCACCAGCAGTCTTTGGTCTTCTCTAAGGAAAACTTATGGATGAACACCAAATCTCCCTTCCATTATTATCCTTGCCAGAGCCTCAATCAGTCAATAGTCCTAGCCCTGCAACAGGAAGAAGAACCCACAACTTTCTTCCACACCTTGGCGTTTCTTTTCCCCGGCCACAGAGGCCGTAGTGCCTGAGCGCCTTACACAAACCAACCACTAAGCACAAGCAAAAACATTTACATGAGAAATAATTAAATGAGCGCACCAAACATGCCTTGGACGATCAGCAATATGTAAGACTGTAACTTGTACAAACCATTCATTTATTCCTAAATCATGATAAGTAAAGTTGCTTTAGAAACTTGTATACATCATCTTGAGCAACACTTATAGAAAGGTTGCGAAGACACTGTAAAGCAGTCTGCTATTTATACAGAGCCCATTAATCTGACCTGGCTGTGAATCAATGAGTCGGCAAGGTCTTGCAGGAGGAACAATGATGGAGCAGTGCAGCAATTCAACATTTTTATATCCATCCATTTAAATGCCTTTCAGAACCGCTAACAAAGGGAATATAAAAGCCGGAGGCGTATAAATGGGGCAGTATATCAATATGCATAAAGGCAAAGGGAAAATCTGGCTGATGTGTAGTTATGTTGCCTGACTGAGATTAAGAGTACATTACATTCATTTTACCTTTAAAAGACACATGTAGCATTAAAGGTCATTCACTGGTAAAGTAAAATTAATGGCAGAGGTCAGTGAAGGGAAAACAACACAGAAATGGGTATATTATAGGTTTACAATAGGTATGCAATATAGGTGCAAACTATAATTTTCAGGATCCAGTGGCTCACTCAGATTGGTGCTACCACATGCATACTGATAGAAGCTTACTTAATATGCAGTCGATTCCGGTTAATGGGACCACATCGTCCTTTTGGTCCTAATAACCGGCTGGTCCGATTAAATGAACATGCCCTATGTTACAAGACAGGACGTGCTATGTAACATA
>JAVSBV010161406.1:2500-14497 GCA_033117975.1 Parotocinclus spilosoma | reverse complement strand
ACACACACACACACACACACACACACACACACACACACACACACACACACACACACACACACACACACACAAACTTGAGGATGATGGTAAGAGAAGCGAAATAGTCCCAGACAATCACTGTCCTAACTAATTTGCTGTTATAATTCAGAGTTTACTGATCCATGAATGATGGCAAGTTGGCCTAACTGGCCAAACCCATGGTAATTCCATGAACTATGTTACACACATGGTATAAGGTTCTTATGTTAGAATGCAGCGATTTCTTTTCTCCAGATATAATGGCTTTCATTAAAACGAAATAGTTGTATTTTGTTCTTATGTTATCAGCATTTTCTCAATAGCTTTCTGACTTATTAACATGCCATGTGAATATTCTTAATGGAGAGCAGTGGCTTTTTTACTGCCCTGCCATCCACAACACAATTGTTGTTCAGTTTTGTCCTGATGGTGGACTTGTAACAGTATACAATGTGTAAAAGGCCTTTCAGTGCTCAGATAAATCCCATGTTTTTAGATATATTGCTCACAAAAATTAGGGGATATTTAAAAAAAATATTCCCTGATTAAATATCCCATAACTAACACATTGTTATACCATCCAAAGAAACCACCTACATTTACTATTCTATATAACTGCAGCATCAAATCAATCCTAGAATTTCACATGAATTTGGTACTCACAGATATGTTATATTATAATTTTGCTTAATAAATAAATGACAAAGTATAATATTTGTGTCATGTGTTCAAGTCAGCCTATTACTGCTAATCACAAAATATGAAATTATTAACTCTAACTATCACCCCCCCAACACACACACACACGCACACACATACTGTTTATTACTTCTGCTTCAGAGCATGTTGAAAGAAGAGTTTCCACTGATGCATGAAGCTCTTAAAATAAAAGGTTAGATAATATGACATACAGAGAGAGATAGCCAGTCACATTGTACAAATTTCCATTTGGACATGCACCCTGAAGCAAAATCTCTACTCTTCCTTTGTTGACCTGGAAAAATGCCAAAAATGCATTTTGACATCAGAGCATCAAACCCTTGGCTATACCACAACACATCTACAACTAATACAGAAGCATGCACTGGAATGTGTAAGGAAAATGTTTTTAATAATCAATTTGAATATGATCTTATTTATACATATATGTGGTACAAAAGACACTACCCAAAGCTTAAGCTGTTTTGTAAACAGGCAGTGGTTACAAGGGTGAGAAATAAAGAACAAAAAAGTAGACATACATTTATCACTGAAACATAACTTAGAGCAAAATAAATCCGGCTCCTAAAATGAGTTGCTTGTTTGTTATCTTCATGCATCATTTAATGACAGCAACACATTAACAAGACATAGATGGGTTCTAAAAATAGGTTTCATTGCAATCCAGATTCTCAACATAGAGAGCAAATTCTACCCGGCCAAAGCAGAAGTCTAAAACCAAAAAACAAAACAAAATAGAAACAGTTGGGACCAATAGAAAGTGCATGTACAACAATGCTCCTAAGTGCCAACTAGAGCACTAAAATCACCATGGTCATATCATAATTAGGGGGTTACACATAAGTTTAATAAGTGAATGTATATAACATGTTTTATAACTGAAGAAACATTTGTTAGCCAGATAAAAACTGTTGCATGAAATATTAGTTTCCTACTTTTTATGCTTCTCCTTGCCTTTTTAGCAAAGCTGGAGCTATTAATCATGGATTCCAGACTCATGTCTTGAGACTTCTCTCAATTTCTAAATATTCCTGGAACTATACTACACCAGTATGACGTTGACTAACAAATTAAAAGATAGTTTTCTGCAAATCAGTGGCACATAAGGGAAATGGATTCTTCATTTGTTTTTCTTCACTGTTAAAAATAGCCCCCTGTTAACTAGTATAATGTCCCAAATACCTTGTTATACACATATAATCGGCAAAGTTGTCAAGGTTAGTGCATTTTAGGGCTGCATGCCCTCCCTGTTTCTGTGTGGGTTTACTCTGACACTCTGGTTTCTTCCCACAGTCCAAAGACAAGCGTGTTAGGTTAATTGGTGTCTCTAAAGTGGCACTTAGTGTGTGACTGTGTGTGTGCCCTATGATGGATTGGCACCTTGTCTATGGTTGTTCCTGCCCTTGAACCAAGAGTTGCCAGGTGGGTACCAGTTTGCCCATGACCCGGTGTGAATTATGCGGAAGTTAATGGATGGTTAGATGGATTTATACCCACTTATACCCACTCAGGTATACTAAAAAGTCAACACATAGGTTTATGGCCATCCCATTTAGAATATAATCTGTATTCTGTTAGTTAAAGCATGAATAGCACTGATAGAAATAAAGTTTGAACGTAATCCTTTAAAAGCAGAAAAGCTAAAAAGCTAAAAAAGTGTGCATTAATGGATTTTGCCCTGCAGCCATGATGCCATTGTGACGTGTGAAAATGAGAGCCTGTGATTCGATAGCAGATCAGTAGTCCAGAGGTACTACTGGCCCCTGTATGTTCTCAAACGTCAACCCGTAACTGTGAATAAAAATCACAGGAGACAACACAGAGCTGTGATCACGCTTTCTCCACACTCATGGAGCTTGAAGCAAGCAACGTGTCTTTTGTGGGTTTCGATGGAGGAATTCAGAAACTAAAGGGCGAGGATACTGCTATCATCTTGTTTGTCATTTTTTGCTCAATATGCATGACAGGAATAGGAGGGAACTCTCTTGTCCTTGTAGTGCTGATGAACAATATAAGGGTTAATAAAAGGGCCTCTGAGATGCTCATATTACTCACCAATCTCAGTGTGACGGATTTGTTAATACTTGCAGTTTGCACCTCTTTGCGCGCAGTCACCTACCAGAAGCGTACTTGGACCCTCGGTCATATTGCCTGCCGGACAACAGAATGGATTCAGCATGGCTGTTTGGCAGCAAAATGTTTCACTCTGGCAGTCATGAGCAAAACGAGACCTGACACTGACCTCTATTCACTGAGCAGTAACTTAAAGCTTAAAAGAATTCTGTTAACCTTAGGCTCCTTATGGGTCCTTGGACTGCTACTTTCAATGGCTGATGTTGTCTTTTCAAAGTTGCATGTGGAGGGAAACTTTACCCTGTGCATCACCAACGTACCTTCTCATTCCTCCGATCTCATGAGCATGTACAGTAAAACCCTCCCTTTACTTGTATACACTGTGCCGCTCATCTTTTCTGTTGTGTGCCACGTGCGAGCAATGGTCCAGATCCCAAACGTTCCTGAAGTAAATGCAGAGCTCAGGACAGAGTGCGGTCTGGCGCTACTGAGTGTTACTGCGGTTAATGCACTCCTGCTGCTGCCCGAGTGGAGCACCTGGGTGTGGCTGCGGCATCACAACACCCAAAGCTGCAAACCACCAGCCGCCCTACTCATCCTTGCTCAGGTGTGCACCTGCCTAGCCAGCGCATGCTCTCCTGCCATTCTGCTCTCCATGCTTGAGACGATCAGAAACGGTCTGATACAGCTTACCTGCCGGAATAAATTATCACAAGGAGTGTCAGACGGTCAAACCCATGCACTCAGGCAAACTTTACCTGACCTTGAGCATTTTTGGACCGGGCGACGGAACACAGCAGTCCCAGACAACACCAACCCATTCCCATGGGAAGGACTGGAGGAAACCACTGCTGATCTCTAAAAACTAGACAAAGGCATTTATACCTAAAGCTAACATAATGTGTATTACTAAGCAGCTATGACCCTTGTGTTATAATCCCATTTACAATGTATATAAACTTAGTAAAAGATTGAGGTTGAGATTAACACATCAGTGGAGCAATAACGATTAGCAGTGAGGCATCAGCAGGGTGAGAAAATCCACCAGCAAGGTGATCTACAAGCTAAGGAGAGAGCAGGGAAGGTGACACCTACCGATCGTTCGGCTGAATACTTGCCAACTTAATGGGGTAGAATTGCATTGCTGGCATGGCACATTTTGTCACATTTCAAGGGAGAGAGATGATGTTGGAGGCTATCCGAGGTAAAATGCATGGAGGAAAATCCTCATCACAAGTAAACTTACAATGCTCACAATAATTAGGGCATATTTAATTATGGGATATTCATTTTAAAGTATCCCCTCAATATTTGTGAGTAGTGTAGTTTGAGAATGAATCACTCTCTGATTCCTTTTTACATAACCACTTAATCTAAATCCGAGATGTAACTGACGGGGAACTAACCATGGAAAAGATGACAGTTAGGTCACTCACTCTCTCCCTCTCACTCTCCTTTTCATCGCTGTTCGGTTGTTCACTAGAAACAAAATACATGTTGTTCGCTGGATCTCAAATAAATGCTAATGGCATTAGAATGGAATTATAATTTGCCAATTTGTAAAATACTCACAGACTTCAAGAGTTTTCAGAAAAATGATGGCAAATTTATGTTTTGTGTAGTATTGAAGTAAATACAATGACTTACTTTTTAATGTGTAGTACTCTAATATCTGTACTTATATTAAGTAAAACTTTATTTCCTCCTTTTATATGTGTAATCGTATTGTGTTATGAATGAACAAATATCATTATAAGCTGTGCTGGACACATGCCCAATTGTTTATTCTATTGTGGTAATAAAGGTAACTAAAAAAGGCAACTGATAAACAACTTTTAAATTATTATTTTCAAAATAAGAAAGATTTATGGACATAAATTATCATTCAGTTCAAAGGCATCCACACAAATAGAGTCATACTCTTAAAGGGAATTCAATGGTAATCTCTCAACAGATTAGGGGAAACCACAAGTAAAAATGCTTGTTTGGATCTTTCTGAAAAAGGATTTATACTTCAGTGAATATTGACCCTAAACACACCTCAAAGATTTGCAGCGACTTCATGAAGAGCAAACTAGATTAGTATTACTTTCATGCATTTACCTCAACAGTCTTCTGACCTAAACTCGAATGGCCATTCATTTGGCACTTGAAGCCAAAGAAAGCCACACATTTAACAACCTTACAATATGCTCAACATGCTCTAGTGTGTAATTGCGCTGGGATAACATGAATTATCAGTCCATGCCAGCTCAAGTGCATGCAGTCATTACAGCAAAAGGTGTAGCATACCAAATACTACTTAATTCCTAAATTAATTATTAATTATTTTATCAAGGACTTTTGACTTCAATTGTTAAACATTTCATATGATTTGTCATATGAATTTAATTCGAGCAAAATAATAGAAGCATTTCTGCCAATGGTTTCAGATATTCAACCCCCATTGTACATAGGGAAGACTTTGAGCAGGTTCCTATAGTTATATGTTGTACACAGATACTTAGAACATTAAAACATAAATATTTATTATACTCTTATCTCTCTTTCTCTTGTGTGGTTAATCAGGAAGTTCTTTATACTTGATTGACTATCTAACAGCACAATGCAAGTACACATATTTAGTGTGTACTTATCTGATATCATAGTCTTTTCATAGTCATAGTCAGTTTCATTTCTCCAATTTTAACTCCCAGCTCTAAGAGTTTAAGTCTTAGCTCTCAAAATCGTTGAAAATCAAGCTGTAGATTTTTAAACATCTGCTATAGACTGCTAAAAAACAACTATATATGGTACTGTAATTTCATTTCATTTAGTTAGTTAATTGTGGGTAAAATATTAACTACACTAAATATTTGTGTTATATACACAACAAAACATATACAATCCCAAATCATAAAAGGCTGGGATGGTATGGAAAGTGCAAATATAAAACTCAGTGTTCCTTACATGTACTTTGACTTTAATATAACTGTTGACAGTATGAACCCAGGATATTTAAGGTTTTTTTATATGATCAACAAAAGCAGTTTCTACACAAGGCTGAGTCTTTGAGGATCAAAGGTGGACAGAGAATCTCCAGTGGTCAACAAATGTTTGTAGATGCATTTTCCCTACTCTCCCAACTTTTTCTGATTTGGGGTTGTAGTAATTTTTGTCAAACATTCTGGTCTACAGTCAGAATAATAAACATATATCTACACTAGTTCTACATCTTTTTATTTACTTATTGTTAAAGAAATTCATGGAATCATTATTTCTACTAAAAGACAGAATTCCAGGATCAGGTCCTGCAGTTGCTTGAGTTAGCCTGGTGAATGTGTAAAAAATAAATCTATGATTATTCATTTATATTTTTTTCTATTAGTGAAGAAAATGTGTAGCATTAGCCTTTTAAGAGCTTATTTATACTTCATTCAGTTGTCATTCAGTTCATCCAAGCAATCAGAAATGCCTACTACTAATGCCTGCTACTAGGTTACTGGTATGGACAGTTTGAATCACTTTTTCTCTAGTGCATTTCACCATAGAAGGAGAAACTTCATCTAAAGCTGAGCAAAATAAACATTCTAACTGGTGGGCTGCATGCTCAAGTTGATCGGTCTTTGTTGGTGTTTTTATTTCCACATGATCAGAGCGGAAGCCTGGGGCTAAACATAAACAGATTATTGACATTTTATAAATCACAAGGCACATGCATGCACACATGTAGTCAACCACCCACACTGGGACACATCAGTGATACCATTCACAGTGAGAACATACAAACACAATTGAGATGGTAGCTGGGCTGTGCAACAACAGCTCTAACCACTGCACCTCCATGTAGTTGTCAAGGGAATCACTATGTGATGTTGCATCAATGACTTTTATTCTTCTCACTTAATGTGGTACCAGTAGATTGGATGACCCTGATACTGCAGGTTGAGCAATCTGCCCAGATCTGAGGACACTGCATTTTCCAGCAACTGGCTCTTACCTACAAGCCACCATAGTTTAAATTATATTTGGTCAGGGGTGTCAAAACCTTTGCATAGGACTTTACATTAGGCAAAATAGCTTTACATTAGCCTACTCAATTAGCATATATATACACTAGACCTGTTTTGTCTCAACAGCTAGAGCTCGTTGTAATGTAACCTATAGGAAGTGATACAAAGCCAGTGTGCTTTTAATGTGGTCATCTTGTTCAAGGGAAATACTGTGTCTGGGATTTCCCAGAATGCAGTGTTCTGAGTGATACTGAGCGCTTGTGCTTGCACCTACATTTATAAGAAAATATCTCCTAATGTTGAGATTTGTGTTACTGAGTCATGTGATCATGTCATGTGACCATGTGAAACAATTCTCCAGGCACCTCTTGTAAACAAAATGGCTTGTGTGAGCACAGCCTTAATCTTAAATGGTCAAAAGAACCTTCCACTGGCAAGAGATCTTCCATCTATTACTTGCAAAAGAACAAACATTTGCTTTGAAATGACAGTAAGATTTTCCCATATCTGTGGGTATAACAGACGCCTGGCTTAACAACGCTTTGAAAGATCAGCAATTATGCTTGAAGGTATTGGACTAAAGGTTCAATGTTCAAATTCCACCTGTGCTTAAGTCACAAGTGTGCCTGCTAAATGATTAAATATAAATGGAAATGGAAGCATAAAATGCACAGGCTAAACTTAAAGAGAAAAAGGAAATTAAACTATAATAAATATATAAAATAATTACTAAAATCAGCTGAAATCAAATCAGCTTGTTTGGGTTAGGCTTTTTTGTCCTGTTGCCTGCATGATCTTGTTCCCTTTGTCTGCCGGTTTGTTACATCAGTCTACTTCTTCTGCTGCCCTCTTTGGTCTCTTTGGTCCAGTTAGTCATCCCACTTTCTTATTTGTTTGCTGTACATATTGTCTCTGCCCTTTTTTTACTTAAAAGTAATTCTGTTGTACATTGTGTGTTTTTAAACACCCAGTTTCTAGTCCTCTGTGCATGACAGTGCTCCATTAAAAACAGAAATCATAGCATTAACACAATATCAGCTTTAATGATAAAAAAAATAACAAGTTTCAATGCAAGTTTTAAAAAAAGCAATATATAATGTTTTAAACTAATAAAATATTGAAAGAATTAGGCCAGTTGATTGCTTGTTTCGCGGATTCACCGACGATAATATTTGAAGAATACAATATATATTCTCGGATCCGCCGCAGCACCAATGGTTGAAATTCGAAATAAAATACAATTTAATTATTTTATCTTTACCGCCCTCCGATGGAGAGCCAACCATTTTAGTTTTTCCAGATTCACTTTAATTTAATTGTAGGTTAAATCAATTTTATTTTAAAATAAAAAAATATATTTATTTATTCCTCCTTGTGTTAATTCCACATAGTCCTCGAGAAACTGAAAAGTGCTGAAAAATAAAGATTTTTTTTTCCCTCCTTCTCAGTAGATTCTTAAGTAGGGACATCCGAGAAACAAGCAATAGAAAACGCCTGGCCTTAATACAAAAGAATTCAGTAGGTTTATTTGTAAGCCCTGGAGAGTTTGCATACTTACTCATATTTCTACTTTCTTATTTATATATGAAAAAGAGATCAACACTACAGCATATCAAATGCAAAGTGATGTACATTGGATGCTTTTAGATAACAGAACACTAATAACACAATTCACTAAGAACATTAGGTGTCATTCCCCACTTGATCTTTTCTCTATAATCTTCAAACAAAGGAACTGGATACGGTGCTCCTCACGACTGCGGTAAAAAGATGCACAGACTTTGCGTCGAAGTCGGCGAGCAAAAATTTCAACCAGAAGCATGAAGAAACCAATAGCCAGAAAGAGACAGATGGAGTTCAGTGTAGATCTTTGTGGTGCAGACAGTGAATAAATACATCCCAGGGGTAGCATTTGCACAGTATACTCTTTATTCACTATTTGAGTATATTGATGATTATTAAATAGGACTTGGGTGGTACTCTGCAAATAAGATAAAGAACAACTGAATAGATGATAAAGATATAGATGAAAATAAGTGTTTCACATTTCAATTTCAAAATAATATACATTAAAGTTACATTAAAATTACATTACATTAAGTGTATACTGTATATGTGTAGAGGATACAATACTACACTGATCACAAAAATAAAATGAAACATTCCCCATTTTTTGGTATCTTCCTTGACAAAACTGCAGGACTGTGAATTTAAAACTTAAGAAGGTACAAAGGAAGGTAAAATTCTGATTAAAACCTTTATGGTCAGAAATGCCTGCAGTTCTTTTGTTTTATGCATGTCCAAATTGGGCATCCATACTTATAAGCTGATTTATACTTAACTGGTAGTACATGGCAAAACACGTTTCTTTACGTCAAATGAAAGCAAGCAAGGTGCAACTAAGTGTGTTAATGCGTGTTAACAAACTATTCTTAATATTGTAATAATCTAACAACCCAAATACGTTTCTGGTTATATTATGACTTATATTATGATAGGAACCTTAGTACTCTCTATTTCTGTCCATTTACTCTAGTAAACCTGTTCTTTTACACCTGGCAGTAAAATGTTATGTATGGTATTCCTTATACGGGTAGTTCTACACATTTACAATCCAAATCAGCAAGATGTTATGAATCAGGGACCATGAAAAATTTATAGAAAAAAACACCATGTTTGTCACATTTACTTTTATTTAATTGCAGACAGTATGAATCTCAGATATGTTATGTTTTGTCTGGTCAAATTCATGTCATTTGTTAAATAACATACATTCCTGTATTTCAGGCCTGCAACATATTACAAAAAAAATGGTAGGGTAAAGCATTTATCACTTTGTATTGTTGTTATTCCTTTTTGTTACACTTAAAATATGTTTTGGCACAGAGGATACAAAGCAATTTAGTATTTCAGGTTATTTTTTAACATGTACTAAGATGTGCATGAGTCCACGGCCATCTGTTTTTTCACAAAAAAGACTGGGAATACTAACTAATTTGACCATAACACACATTTCCACTGTGTAATGGTCCATCCTATATGCCTTAAAGCCCAGAGAAGTTGATGCTGGATGTTAATATGACGCTTCTTTTTGCACAAAACATTAGGTTTGTTCTACTGGGAAGAATACAAAGCCCTTCTGTAAGTAGCTCTGGAGGGTGTCTATTAAATGCTGTAAATCCAAATGAATTGATGTTTTTAAAAAACAAAAAAACAAAGTAAGGTTAAACAGACAAAACATTTTTGGTTCATGCAGTCTGCAATGAAATATAAGTCAAAGGAAATCAACACAGTGTGTTTTTTTTAAATATGTATTTTCTATACTGTCCCAACTCTGATTTGCGGTTGTAAATAAATTATTACCTTCCCAAGTCCTTAAATGTTACAATGTAACAAAGACAACAAATTGAACATTTGTTCAGACTGATGATAATTCCACTTATAATTCCACTGTGTTTTGTATGTGCAAATATGTTGTCATGAATAAGTTCTCAATAAGTGACTTTACTAGATTTTAAAGTGATGTTTTAGTGAGCAAAGATGATTAATTTAGCAAATCATATCTGATTCTGTTTTCTTGCTTTCCCTGCACCCTCAGAAAGAGAAGCTAGGAATCAAGGAAATTATACTTACAGGCACCTTTAAAGAAATATTGTAAAGAATCTTATAGATTTTACTTCAGCATGGCAAGTTGAGTTATGTATGTAAGTGTTACAATTGTACTGAGAGCTAATTAATTATAATAAGTAGTCTGAACACAGCACAGAAAATGAAATCACAAATGTACAAATTTTTAAAGTCATACTCACTGTCATATGAATCTCGATATGACCATGTATCTCAGGAATATCAGAGGCCCATTCCAGGAGGAACAGTTGTGTCCAGTGAACAAGGTGATCCAGGCCCAACATCATCCCACACATTACTGCATAGAATAGTAGGCTCAGCAATCCCCAGATACAATGCTCCAACTCTCGTATACTCATCCGAATCCCTGTTGTCTTCACCAATTTTTTCTTGTAGCTATCAGGCAATGTGTCATCCCCGCTTATACTTTGCAGAGTTGTCATAAGCTGGTGTGATCGATACACATTGTCATATTTGATGTGTGTCAGGTAGCCCTTTACATATGCAACTGAGCTACTGATCATTAAAACCATGAAGAGTGCAGCGAGCAGCTTCTTGACAATCTTGGAAATTTGGTTCATTATGTTGTGCAGCAGTGCTAGTTCATCTCTCATGCTTTCAGACAAAGTGGAGAGGTTTTTCTCCATTCCTTTCAAATCTGCTTTATTATCCACCTCCACCGAATAGTCAGTATTTTGAAAAGAAGGCAATCCTTTAACAAAATTCAAAACCTCATCCAAAGATGTTTTGAGTTGCTCATTGGACTTCAGTACACTCTGTGTAACATTACCTACACCACATTTGAGCATGTAAATGCTGGTGGTGAGGTTGTATATCATGTTGGGGACACACATGGAAATAGCATACAGCAGTGCCATGGAGAGGAGTATTTTACGGCCTTGTTTTGTACCCAGTGAAGGAACAGCCACTGTTATTACACAGCGCACAGGGTGGACTAAGATGAGCAACACCAGTATAACACATGCACAGACCCCAGTTACAATGGCTGCCTCGGAATGGAGATAATCCAAGCTGAACACCATCCACATAAAGACGAGACTCGAGATGGCCAAGGAGACAAAGACACAGAGGAAAATAAGAGTGACCATCTCAGCAGCATTTAATGGGCAGGGCTTGGAGTAAGCGTCCCATGCAAAGGTCATGATGACAGAGAAACGCTGCTTGGCAGAGATCCTAAAACAATACATTATAAATGTAGATGTCTTAATATTTGCAAAATTGTCTAAAAGAGTCATTGTGTAATAAGGACATTAATTATGAATGACTAAATATGAATAAATAGTTTGAAATTATATTTACTGCTTATACAAGGGGGGGTTCTACTTTTTTTTTTTTTTGCATAACTATTTAAGTGAATCTGACTGTCATGGACTTTCCTATGCAGTCACTTGACCTAAACCCTAATGAGTATTTATGTGGTCAGTTGAATACATTATGTGGAATACATTGGATAAAACCAAGAAAATCTATGTGAAATATATGTAATATTACACCTTTGACATACATTGTAAACAGATAATATGATTTATATTGATATATATTTTAT
>JAVSBV010161386.1:0-14501 GCA_033117975.1 Parotocinclus spilosoma | reverse complement strand
TATGTGTGTGTGTGTGTGTGTGTGTGTGTTTGTCTTTTATTCTGATAATTTAAAAAAAATAAAAAAAATATAGAGAATTAAGAGTATAAAAATTTTGGAGTATAGCTTCACATGAACTCCCTCCTTCTTCTCCACCCCTCACTTCCCTCCTACTTGCACTCCTTCAACAACGCATACACTCGCTCGCTCTCACACACTCTCACTCATCCATAATTGATGTTCACTTTGGGCTGATGCTGCAGGGCTCGGGACTGAGGCAGCTGCTTAGTTTATGGAGGAAAAAGGGAGCAAGATGGTGGAGCAGGTATTTTTTTTCCCAGATTTGTGCTTACCAAGCGTATTCCTGTAGTTTTTCTTGCGTGCTGTAGCTGGCAGACTAAAAACATGAGTCACAAGTTTGTGTCTGTGTGTATTTTATATATTTATACATATATATATATATATATATAAACACTACTTTTTAGTTGCTGCAACTTTTATTAGAAAAATAAAAGACAAGATTTGCAATCATTATATCAATAAGAAGTTCCTATAGACATATAATAACCAAAAACCTGTTTGTGTATGTGTGTGTGTGTGTGTGTGCGTGCGCTTGTGATTGAAAGAAAGAGAGAGAGACAGAGAGATGGAAAGAGAGAGAGAGAAAGAAAAAGAGAGATTTTGAGAAACACGGGAGCCCCTCTATCTTTTCAGGTCTTTTTATCAACAGCTGGTTTTCTTTCCTGTGCCGTTTTCTCTTCTCACTTTTGTCCAGGCTCCTCTTCAGATTTGTGTGGGTGTCTAAGATTGCGAATTTCTCAGCCAGTTGCAGCGGCAGTAATTTGGTGGAGCAGATACATCGGCAGTTTTCGTAGAAACAAGGACTGTCCAGAGTAGCACTTTGACAATCCACTTGTAGTAAACTGGCATAATGTATTACATAATGTGATGTTATTTCTAGTTTCAAATATTGATTTTCTATTCATATTTTACGGTGGGACTTATAAGATGCATACGAAGCCGACAGCTTCGTCTTTGCTGTAGCAATGTGGAAAATCGTAGTGTGTTTTATAGCTCTCGGGGTGCTTTGGGAGCCAAGGAGTGATGACTTCTGCATACTGCCACGTGAAATGTAACTCAGGCCTCAAAATGTGGTTCTCATTAGGGAGGAGTCTGGAGTGCTTAGCTGAGCCTGACTGTCTGCCATCTATTTTCTCGGCCCGCCAACCTCAGCTTCTCTCCAGCCACTGGTTTTACACTTTTTTTTTTCCATTCTTTCTCTTTCTTTGACACTTGGGCCCAAGAAGTTTAGCAGTGATAATCAAATGAAAGCCTAATTAGTGTGAGGTGTCTGCTCTTAGCGAGTCTCTACAAAGGTGTCAGTAGCACAAAGCATTGATGGTGTTAATAGCAAACAGTGTGACGTGTGTAACATCTGCTTTGGGAGCAGCAGGGAAGCTTTTATTATGAAACGGTTTACACAGTAGCACTCTCGGTTTATTTTTCAATCGTTGATGAGAGAAATGTAAAGGGTTGAGGAGCCACTCATTGTTTTCGTGTGCACCTTCCATAACACTACAATGTCCAGGATATTGATGTACACAGGGTGCCTTGATTAGTTTTCTTCTCACTGCTTCTAGCTCCGTACAGTGCACTGTATATCCGACATATTTAAGTGGTTACCCGCTGCACAGGGGAAAGTATTTGTTGGACAAATTGTAGAAAGAGCGAAGTAGCGTCACTGATTTCTGTGTTTTGTTTCTTTATGTTCACCTGCAGAAAAATAGGTATAGTTTTGCCTATTTGGCAATCAAGCTTATTTGGCCTGGGTATTAAATGCAAAATGTTTAGAAGGAATAAATGTGACGTGAAATATTGCTTAATAAATTACATTCTTTATCATCGTGGATATGGCTGTTGTAGAGGTAAAAAAATTTTAAACTTTATTCTAAATGTTTGTTTAGAGCTCTGTGGAGAAGGATTCATAAAGCAGCAGTTAATGACCTCAAATACACCTCAATTATTTGAAAAAAACGACTTAGCCCAAAGAAGGTCAAGAAGTGCTGGCTGTCTTGCAGTTCCCTTCACATTCAGCTGAACTACACAGATCAAGGTTTAACAGGGGGCACTTGAAGACAGAGAAAGCCTAAGCATTCCGTAACACATGCTGATGCTGTCAGGAATATCCTGAATTATCATTCTGGGATAAAATCGATCATAGGTTTGTACATATAATTATTTTGTATGTACGAGATGGCTCAGATTTTTGTCATCCACTGAAAAGACAGCACATGTAAGGAAGCACTAATACTAGTACAATCATGTTTTTTTTGGTTGCTTCCTCTTCAGTGTAAAATGAGGAATGATGAGAGGAATGTAATGTTTTAAGAAACGACTCATTTGTCATATTGGTGTGTACAGTTTCCTTCAAATGATACAATGGAGTACTTTAGTGTGCACCTGTCGACAACTTCTACCCCGGTAGTGTGTCTTGAACGTTCCCTTTCCAAGGTTAAGGGATGCAAATGTGCCTGGTGATGATGTCATAGTTTGTGGCCTCCTGCAGACTGATTTTTAATGTGGTGTTTCACATTAAGTGTACTGTGGAAGTAATCCACTCTTACTGAACCACAGCATAGAAAATGACTTCTTAAAATGGACAGCGTGGCAAATACGACATCTGCATAAAGCAGTTCAGGCCGGTGTCATTGATTTGTATGCATAGTGCACTATTTGGTGCACTTTAAGCAGTGACAGCAGTAGTGGGGCATGTAGCTCAAGTCTGCGGTGTGGTTGCGCACTTCTAATATGGCTTTGTTTATTGACAGGGTACACTAATGCAGAGCGGTTGTAGCATTTTCTGTCTCAGCATGCAAAGTGGAAATTTGCCGTTCACCTTAGGCGATGTATCCACACCTAAGTGGATAATCGTGGTTCTTCGGAGGCAACCAGATGAGGGTTTATTGAATAAAAAACTTCTCCTGAAATAAAGGTCTTTTGTGTGTTATGTACGGAACATTTTCATCACTGGATGTGCTTGTTCATTTGTTAGAGCTGCCGCATAATTTGATTCAACCTTGAGTCTTACAACCTTTTACTGTCTGCTCAATGGATTCATTCTGGCACAATCAGTGCATCCTATTGGGAATAAAATTGAGGTCCATGTGTGAGATGAAAAGCAGATTTCTTAAGATTCCGTCACTCTTTATCAATCGTATGTAGACACAGTGTTTTCTTAAGCGAAGCCACTATAAACAATCATGTACAGTTCAGAGGATCGGATATGAAAATACATACTGTCACCACAGTTTGACATAAGACGCATTACATTAACACAATGTTCAGACTTCTTTTCCTGAAGTAAAAATAATTGTATTTGTAACACTGAATATTGGATGTGGTGGATATTGTAGTGGTGCAGTGGGCAGCGTTGTTGCCTCACCAAGTTCAAGTCTGGATTGTGGTAGCCTAGCGGTTAAGGTACTGGACTCTGGACCTGATGGTTCAGGGTTAAAATTCCACCTATGCCTAGCTGCCAGAGCTGGGCTCTTGATAAAGGCCCTTAATTCACCATTGCTTGAATTGTAAGACTGGATGAATTGTAAGTCGCTCTGAATAAGGGTGTATGCTAAATAATGTAAATGTCTTCATTCATGTCTTCTTCTTCTAGACATGCATTAGGCCAGTATGTGTTCCTGTTTGTGCCCTGCAGTGTTTTGGTGCCCTGTCCAGGGTTCAGTCTCTTGCACAATGTAAAACATACATGATGTATAAGCTCATGGATCACAACCCTGGTACTTCCCAGCTTTTATGAACATACATTTTTCTTGCATGCACATTATCTTTAAGTGTGAGTGCAAGCAAAAACAAGTTATCAAATGTGTTGAATTATATACATTTTTGTTTTAATCCCCCTTTCCTTTTTTACTTTTTCTCTACAGGGTAATCACGACTCCCCAGCCCCCCCAGAGACCATGGCCCAACCGTACCCCTCTGCCCAATTTGCCCCTCCTCAGAACGGCCTGCCTGCCGAGTACCCAGCCTCTCACCCTCACCCAGCTCCAGAGTATCCAGGCACCAGTGGCGTGCCTGAGCACACATTGAACATGTACCCAGCGGCACACACACACAGCGAGCCCAGCGGAGACACCAGCGGACACACCGTCTCCGGCACAGCCACAGTAAGGATTGTGGTGGGGACACTATGCCACACTCTTTCAATTTTCTTTGCCTCTATGTGCTGTCTCACTCTACTCTGTTTTTCATCTGTTTGTCTTAACATCCATTCGTTGATGCGTGTGTGTGTGTGTGTGTGTGTGTGTGTGTGTGTGTTTGTGTGTGTGTGTGTGTGTGTATACATATTTGTACTGTATATATATATATATATATGCCCACTGTGTTTCTTGTGCTTTTGTTTATTTCTACATTTACAGTACAGTATTTTTAAAGTAAGAACATGAGTCCTAAGAAGTTCCGTGATAACAGCCAACCAAAAGGAAAACCACTTAGCTGTGCAATACTCTCCTGTATAGGCTGCACGTCCAGGCAGCAGTGCCTTAAGTTTGGCAATGAACTAAGCACTTTGTTTTTCACTTTAAATACATTTTCAACACTTTTTTTGTTAATTGTTTTACGCAACTGCAGGCTAATGAAAGTATTTTAAGCATGGTAGGCTCTGCTATGGCATAGCAAAAAGTATAGACTTTATAAGCCTCCTTGTTTTATAATACATTCAACTTATGATGGATTTCTCAGAACTCAGTTAATGCATATAATTCCTTATGCAGTCTAGATTTACTGGGCCTTTGGAATGGATTATTTAAATGAGCATTTTTACCTATGTAAAAAATGCTCAGTGCTCATAGTCTCTCGTGTATTTTGTCACTGCCCACCTGTGTATAGCTCTGTGTCTGTTTATATGTCTTTTTAAAACTAATGTATTTCTGCATTCTTCTTCTTCAGTGAATATCTTAATATTCTGTTTGAACTGATACTTTTCTCACTCACTCATTTAGCCTAATTCAGGGTTGTGTGGTGGCGGGGGCGTAATCAGCAGCACAAGGCACAAGCATAACTCACATGCACACACAAACGCACACATACACACTAAGATCAGGGTGCTTTTACAATGCCAATGTTACAGTTCACATGATGCATGTTTTTGAAGGAAGTCGGAGTTCCTGCGAAAACCCACAAGTCATAAGCACATGCAAAAAACAACAACGATTTTCTTAATGTACTTTATTTCTGCAAAAAGTTTTAGTCAGTGTATATTTGAATAATATGAACCTTATTTACTGTATTTCCTGTGTTATAATCTCCATCTGATTGCTATATATTCAACACTCCTGCGTACTTTTAATGATGAAGATATAAAATGATGAACTACATGCATACATCACACACCCATACACAGACACACACACACACACACACACACACACACACTCACTGTTACATGAGATGCCAATTGTCCTTATGTATGTCCTTGGAATACGAGAGGAAGCAACAGAAAGCTGTGAGGGAGCAGCCAGAATCATGCCGATCATGCCTAAATCACATAGTCGTATATCTATGTCACTATGTACCACCATAACTCCCTCATTTAACTTAAAAATGTAAAAAAAAAAAAAAATTAAATTAAAACCCAAATTATAAAAAATTGGGACAGTACTGAAAATGCAAAAAACAACACAAAATTCAATAACCTATTACATTTACTTTGACTTTTATCCCGTTGCAGACAGTATGAATCCAGCATATTTTATGATATTTTTGTAGTCAACTTTAATTTGAAATTTAAAAAAGCCATTCTTGAATTTTAGGCCTGTAACATAGTTCAAGTTGGGACGGTTGCAATTTAGTAACAAGGTAAAAAATATGTGATTTAATATTCAAAGGTGGACAGAGGATCTCATCATTATCAGCAAATGGACTAGAAAACTTTTGAAATGTTGAAAAATTTGAATCGTCTGGTTGGAAAATGCATGGATGTCACTAAAAAAGATGTCTTGAAGGCAGCATATATTGCGCTAACATCTCGGTGTACATTACTGCATTAATACTGGCATCAGACAGAAGTATAAATAACCTTTGCCAAGGGCACTGACACAACCTCATACACAACCAACACCCTGGTTTTAGACTTGTTGCTGGTAATAGTCTGGATGGCCCCTCTGGTTTAGAGCACACAATGTCCATTTGTTCCAAAACATAATACTGATCAATCTGACCATAATGCACATTTCCACTGTGCCATGGTACCAGATGCCTCATGTGCCCTCCTACTTTATGTCGCCTTATAGATTGAGCTTCCTCCCAAATTATATGTTCACAGTATACACTGTAGAGAAGAGAATATGCAAATCCCTTCCAAAAATTCATTGAGGAAATTTGTTTTGAACTTTCTTACACATTTGTTGACATATGTTCACCCTTGCTCCTCAGTGACATGTGAATGGTGCATTTGTACTAAATCAATTAAATTAAGTTGACCACACATTCTGCAGTGAAATATAAATGTATGTAAGACCACAATTTACATACCATTCTAACGTTTTATATGTTGGGGTTATAACACAATATCATTACCTTACAAGTAAGCACTGAATAAAAAAATGAATTATTTAGATACAAGTTAGATGTCATCATTTAGTATGCAGTCTAATTCCTTTCCTGATTTTCGAGCTCGGCATCTGTTATAGCAGCAAACCAATTCAGATAGCATTGTTGGTTTGGGAGTTAAACTATGTCAAGCATTCTACTCCTTTTGTGTCTCTGTCGTCTGCCCGTCACCTTCTCAACAACTTAATTCCTTTTCTGCATGTATATTTTGTACTTGTCCATCTGCCTCTGTCTTTCTCATTTGTCTTTTTCACCAGCGGGTTCCTGTGATTTTATCTCTCCATCTTCTGTCAGTCTCCCTCTCACTTGGTCTCTCTGCCTCTATTTGTCTGCCTATCTGGCATTTTGTCTATTCTTATCAGTTTTACTTCACTGTCTCTGCATTTATGTATTTCATTCCGTGACTTCCTTACTGGATGGCTTTAATTCTGATTGTCCCACTTGCATTTTAGCAAAGTGTGACTTGTTGTTGACCATGGAAATAAAATGTACTGGTACAAGTACAGTTTAATAGAAATTTTTTTAATGAACATCATTTATGAGTGGTGGAGTGTTTAGTCTTTGTGTGTGTGTGTGTGTGTGTGTGTGTTATGTACAAACTCTTAGGTAAAAGTCAGTAGAGAATATTGCAGTTTATTGGACACCAGTGCAATATGAATGATTAATGTAGTCCTCAGGAGTTAATCTCCTACTAACAACATAACATCAGAAATGATATATGGTTCGGCAATGCAGTAGCAGTAGCCACGGTCACAATGTTAATGAGCATGGTTAACATTCGAGTGACCTGTTGCCTCATTGAGCCCAAAGTTCAATATCAGACCCGCTCTCATCTTCCTGTCTGTCAGTTCACATTTCTGCCATTCTGTTTGTATTACTTTCTCTCCCTCTCTCTGTCTGTATATCTCTTGCGTTTTGAGATTGAATGAAGTCTGTGTCTCTGATCTTGCGTCTGAGTGTGTTGGTGGGCTGCACTGTCTGAATCTTTCATATGTTTTAGAACATCGCCTTTAATAATTGAGAGTCTTGCTGTTCTTTCAGTAACCGAAGTACAAAGCCTACCCAGATTTACTGGGAGAGGCTGTCACTATTTGTGGAACCTTAAGTATTTCAAACAATATATTTCATCTGCACTGCTGTGCAATTAAATACAAAGTAAAAAAGCAAATTGCACCTTTTTTACACCTATGTGAAGGATCCTTTTAACTTGGGTTAATTCAAGCATAACGGGACCATTAGCAAAACAAAAGAAACACCCCAAAACACTAACCTTAATTGTAGTTAGTAATTTCAACATGTTTTGACATTTCAGCATTTGAGCATATTCTCTGACCACGTGATATTTTCATGAATAGAACAAATAATTTACAAAAGTGTCAACCATATCACCAGTTCTGCATACAGTAGAACCTCAGAAAACTTCACTTGTTCTAAGGCTGTTCAAAGTTGGACTTTTTAAAATTAGAATCAAATTTTCCCAGAATAAGGAATGTAATTTAGATTAATCTGTTCCAAACCCCAAAGTGATTGTTTTTTTCCGTTTATATTAGTATGTAATTAATGGTTGTATGCATGAATATGCAAAATAACAAAGTAAAGGTGTAATTACATACACATTAAAGCCCACACTAAGGTTTTAAAACACTTTTTAAAATTAAACTTGAAAGGGAAATGAACAGTCTGCTGTTCATAAATAAACGGTTAACAAGTTGAGCATGTTATTTACAAATAATACAGCATTACAAATAATAATATGCATTTATTAATGTTCATTCAAAATATACTAAACTTACGTTTAGTAAAGTAACATTTAGTAACCTTCTAAAATTCAGTCAGATTGAATTTTCTTCAACGATAAGGAGGGCCCAGAGGTATGTCTTTACCCCCAAAATAGCTTTATTGTCATTTTTTATATTCCTAAACTGACACAGCATCATCCTGAAGCACATATACACACATACACAAGCCCTTCAACAAACTGCAAATTATTCAATTAATTAATAAATGAATAATATTACATGGGTACATATATGTATATTATATAAAAAATGTTTTCTTTTGTCATTATGATCATGTATGGTTTCCAAAGATTGATAAACTACTGTTTACCCCTAACAATGTGTGTTAGTCTAGTCCAATAGAGTTCTAAAGTTCATTTACCCACATTTTGAATGTAGGACCGTCCATGCCCTTCCAGCACAGCGCAACAACCCTTCTGGCCTGAAGAAGTCCGGAGCTGGATATTGTTTCGCCACTTATAACCAATTTTTTGGCTATATCTCTAGTAAGCAAAGTTTGAAAATTATGGCGTGTAACAGGAGTTATATACTTCACATCCTCATTAACCACTTGTATTGAAGCAATCAAAACCTTGTATTTAATGTTTGTTTTTGAGCTTTTGAACAAGCATCTACCCAATCTGTTTCATCAATGTTGTTTTTAGTATCTGTTTTTCAACCAGTCAGTTTAGTGCTATTGACAACTACCGGTAATATGTTGTAGTATTTGGGTATATGGCCCTTACCCTTTAAAATATGAAGTGTGAATTCCTCGAGTTCTGATAAGAGTGGTGTGAAAATTATCTATTTATATTATGAGGACGTAAATTTTTAGCAACAATTTTTCGATTTTTATTTCAATATCTAATATATATCTGACATATATTAAGGACAATAGAGCTCCCCCCTCAAAGATCCATCACGCATCGTGCGGAATTGTATTTGTATTGTATTTTTAAGAAAGTAATTTTTTGCTTGTCTCTTCAGTGTCTTGATGTCAGATGGGTATAAATATTAACTCAATGGCAGATCTGGAATAGACTTTTGTTTAATATCTATCTAGGCAGGGGGTGCCAATGCACTAAAATACAATAATGCTGCAGTTAGCTGGGTAACGTTATAGAACCATTTAAAGCCTCCCCGCTCACAATGTAAATATAATAGTGTAATAGTCTACTTAGTAATTTATTGAGTGCATCATAAAAGGCAGTGAACGTGTTTGAAAACAGGACTAGAATTGGGGTAACATTGCATTTATTAGATTTATATTAATTGATATAGTCAAGGTAGACCATTGATCCAGTGCATGAGTAACTCTCTCAAGCAGGGGGTCATAATTGGATGGGATTATTTCACTTAGTTCCGGAGTTATCTCCACCCCCAAGTATCACAGCAATTAGGGGATGCTTCACAATGAAGTGAGCTTTATGCTTCATAATTCTTGCGAGCAGTGTATCTAAAATCTTCTATTGTTTTTGCGACTGAAGTATTTACTATCTAATTATTTATTTCTTCTTTGTTGAGAAACATTAGTACTGATTTGAAATTGGTAATTTTATATCCAGAACATTTTCCAAAATGTTTAATTAATGTAACTAAATTACAGATGCCAACCTTTAGTGTGGACAAGGATAAAAATGATCAAATCAGCAAATGAGGAGCTATGATGCTCTGTCCCTCCAACTGTTATGCACTGTATTTGTGTGTGTGCTTGTACAGCTCTGGCCAGGGGTTCAATTACTATTGTAAATATCAGTGGTGGTAACACGCAGCCCTGTCAAGTAGATCTTGGTAGTTTAAAGAGTCTTAAAATGGTATTATTAGTTAGGACTTCAACCGTTGGGTTTGTATATAGTTTATATAGTTTAATCCACTTAGGAAAAATATTACCAGAACCCAATCTATGAAGCACATCAAACAAGTAATTCCATTCTATCCTATCAAAAGCTTGACAGACATCAACTGATAGCATTGCTGTTTTAGATGTATTGGGTTTTTCAAAGAGTATATTAAGAACTCTTATTCTATTGTTATGATAATCTTGTTTTTTTGGTACAAAGCCTTGGTGCTCGCCATTAATTAGATGAGGTAGACATTTGTATTACCTTATTAAAAGTGCTTTACATAATATCTTTGTATCACATCCCATAAAACGAATCGTTCTATAAGAGGAGCATTCATTTTGGGGATTTTCTGGTTTTAATAATCTGGAAGTGCTTCTTTAACAAATTAGAACAAATTAGAACTAAATTGGAGCTAAATATACGGTCTTGGTACTTTACTGCTGTTGTTAGCAGGCTACCTAGTATTATTTTTTCATTCTGTGATATCCTCTGAAATTGTTACTGATTGAAAAATGTATCCTGACCTTCCCTATGTTTTGCATATTATGCATTGTGTAGTAGTTTATAAGAATCTTTAATTATTATTTGGCTCACGCATATCCAAAGTTAAGTTGCAACATATCAACTTTATACGTGTGTTTGTTCTTTCTGCCTGCATTAAAAAAAAGTAGTTTACCTAATTTTCCTCTTCTT
This sequence comes from Parotocinclus spilosoma, assembly GCA_033117975.1. Classification (NCBI taxonomy): domain Eukaryota; kingdom Metazoa; phylum Chordata; class Actinopteri; order Siluriformes; family Loricariidae; genus Parotocinclus; species Parotocinclus spilosoma. The sequence goes on along the minus strand of JAVSBV010161386.1, from coordinate 3,583 downwards.
GTGGCATTGAAAATAGGTGCATCTTGCCATTTTGCAGGGGTTTCCCTTGCAGGACCTAGGACTATGATTCTTTAGTGCATATTGACTAAAGATGAATGTTCTGAAATACCCTGCTCTGTATTCAGTATGATCAGTGGTTAGATGAAATCTGTTGATCTGTGGACAAATTTTGACTTAATTTTGAATTGTAATTCAATAATCTGTCAACCAGTAATTTGCATTTACATTTATGGCATTTAACAGACTCCCTTATTCAGAGTAACTCACAACTCATACAGTCTTACAATTCAAGCAATGGTGGGTTAAGGGCCTTGCTCAGGTCCAGTACCTTAAATGCTAATCTACCGCAGTCCCAGTACCAGTAATGAATCCATACACCAATGTGTAAACAATTTCATCTTAAGACCGTTGATTCTGACACTTGTTTAGAGTGATACAAGACTTTGTGTTAACTAAAAAAAAACAATTCCAGTTTTAGAGTGATGAATGTGTAACTACAGTATTTAGGCATGCGGTTTGCATGGTACCAAATTGGTTATTGATTACTAGCTATATACAATTTTTTGCTTAAATCTAAAACTGTAAACACTTTCAAAACCCTTCTTGGCTGGTTAACTACATCTGAGGTAAGGGAAAGCTGTGTAAATGTAATTTCCAGAACCGATCAACCCTTCAGACTAGCATTTTATTCTTAAGGAAAATATGATTGCATTGCAACTAGAGCCAGATGTTATTGTGTGTTTTAACTTTGCATTTTTGTAGCGACAGTGAGAAAGAGCACAGCGTTACATCTGGAAAAGTCATTACTTTCCCATTCCCTTTCTTCCCCTCTCACTCTGTCTCACTCTTACTCTACCCCCTCTATTTTATTCACTGCAAGTCTTTAGTCTAAGAGAGAAAGTAAAATTTCACCGTAGTCCAAAGCGATGACTGCATCCATCAGGAGTTGTTTTTAGAACAATGTCATTTCTCACTTGTGTTTCTTCTGTCTGCTGTAGGAAAGGGTTTCTGAACACTCTATGTACCTTTTTTATGTTTGATGAATTAAATTCATAAAGCAAACTTTAGCTTTGGTTACTATATATTTTATTTGATGTTCATCAATGTGTGAAACTACGATAATGTCAGTAAGTCTTAATTTGCAAGCAGTTTTATTTGAAAGGTGAAGAAGCAGCTAGAAAGTTGATGACCCAGCACCTGAGTTTTATGTGTCTTTAATGGCCTGTTTTCCATTTGATTAAACCTTTTCTGTTTACCAATACATTAACTGTTACAGTTTGTGCTTTTAACATCATGGTTGTAATGGTTGTGTTGAAATAATTTGAATTGGAAAGCCTATTTTTGTGTGCACCATTTTTATTTTTACCGCATATTTTAAAAATCACACTGTATGTAATTTGCAGACAGGGGATCAGTGGACAAAAATCTTAATTATATGCTATACTGTTAATTTCTTTTTACTTTTAGTAAATAGTTACTGACTAGACCATCCAAACAACTATCTTAAAACTAAATCAATGCATAGCTTTAAAAACATAAAACTACACTAGGAAATAATCACTAAACCAGTAGACATTCATTAAGTTATGTCAGGACAGGCATGCAGACATAAAATCAATGAGCAAGAGCAGACCGGGTCAGTCAGTGCTGAGCAGGCAAGCAGACAGACAAACAAAGGCAGACAGCATCTGCATCCTTAGTGCTAAGCATTGCTTGGCTTGTACCCTACTGGCTTATTGTACCAGCTAACCAAGATGTTGAGGCAATTAGATTCGCTAGGTCTAAGCTTTGCTGAGCATGATTCAGGCATGGATCATGGGACAGGAACCTGAGTTCCAACAGAACCACATGGGGGATCTGTTTGTACTGTATTGCTCACTCTCTTAGGAGACACTCCAGAGGCAACCACCTGACATGGGCAGCCTCAGGGTGAGGATCAGGACAACCCCGGCTGGTATCCAGCAGTATTCCATAGCATAAGTTAGAGTGGGAGGTAGATGCTTCAGTTGGACAAACTTCTGAAGGAAGCTCCAATGGGTATATCACATGAATACTCAATTTAATGGTTCGAAATATACTGATGCACCTGGTGTAAAGTTGACACATGAAAGAATGCCAAAACTTAGATAGGAACTGGACCACTTTGTCTTTTATAATTTAGTCTGGGAGTACAATAATGTAGGCATGGAAGTCTGAAATACTGGGAATGGGAATTGCTAATCTGACTGACCACCACAAATACCATTGTGTAATGTTGAGACTGAGAATGTTGTGAGAAGTCAGGGACAACAGTCACAGGAAGATGAGACCAGGGTGTTTGAGAAACTGGAAAAGGATCCCTGAAGGCAGTTTTTTTTATTGAGCACACACTAAGCAAGATTTGACAGTACTTCTCTCTCAGCCTATTTACGCCGCACATAACCTTGGAATGACCACTGAGCAGTGGTGTTGATTTGAGTGTTTGGCAGTTCTGTAATGAAACAAGTAAGCAGTGTTAACACTGGGGCATTCATTTAAACACAAACAAACAACTCCAAACTGAAAGGAATCACATATCTTTCAAAACACAGATTTATAATAGGAAGTCAGTTGCATGCCTACAGACAGTGACTTGGTTACATCAGGAAAGATAGGCAGATTTAGCTTCAAAGAGCAAGGAGCACAGCAAGGTAGTCAGGGTTGAGCAGGTGATCAGACAGACAGACAGATGAGGCAGACAATGTCAGCATCCCAAGTGTGCCGAACGCTGCTTCATTTGTGTGCCAGGTTGACAAAGTGTTGCCAGTCAAGTGATTAGACATACTGGTTCTGAGCTCTACTGTGCACAATTCCAGCATGGATCATTGGACAGGAGTTCAAGAAGAGCTGCATATGTCCTAAATTATTTAAAATACTTATAATTCAAGAATATGTATACATACAAACATAGGATATATGAGCATTATGTATGACCAATTGATTCAATGTTTAGATATATAGAAAAATTGTCTGGACTCACAACAGAAAATTGACCAAAGCAACAAACATATTCAGCAGAATGCAATGCGTTGTGAGTTGTGCCACATTTCACCCATTACCAGCAATATGACTTCTGGGATAGATGCCACAGTAGCCATTTTGTTTTTTGGGAACAGATGAAATTACCTGCATGCCTCTCACACATTGATGAGATTTGGGACCCAAACTTTATACTTTAAGAATGTGTCCCTTGTCACTAGTCAGTCAAGTCTGTATGCCTACCTGTTTTTCTGCATCCAACACATCTACTGTGAGAACTGACTGCTTGCTTTCCATCTAATATGAATAGACTCAATTGGATTGCCTTGTTCTGTTCAAGAGCGCAATTGGTTGTCTTTTTTTCATTGTTGTGGGCACGCTGATACACCTTACATTCTTTGATTATGAGCACAGGAGCACAGCAATTTCCAACTACTCGGAAGGCAGCTGATAGGCAGCTGATATTGATATTGGGTACTACACATTATTTCGTTCATTTTTCATTTTTATATTACTAATTTAACTGTTGTTACTAATTTGTTAATTTAATACTGTAGTTTGATATACTTTGGTGTTTATTTAGTTA
>JAVSBV010161376.1:0-14502 GCA_033117975.1 Parotocinclus spilosoma | reverse complement strand
AAAAAACTGTGCTTTTCTTTCAAAAATAAGGAAATTTCTAAGTGACCCCAAACTTTTGAACGGTAGTGTATGTTTACTCCAGGTGCTCTGGTTTCCTCTAAAGTAAAAAGACGTGTGTGACCCATGTCTGGCTTTGATTTTGTAAGAAAGTGAGCGATTGAGCAAGTCACATCAGTGTCAGTGTTTTGGTTTTGGAGGCTCACTCAAGTTGGCAAATTTGGATGTTTACCAATTTCTTTGGACTTTGAGGTAATACAATTTATATGGGTTTGTGAGTTCTTTCTAGATACTATACTGCTAAGGTTTTAAAGATAGGTTAAATTAGTGGCAAAGAAAAACTCTCTTATAGTTATAAGAAATCTTGGGGGGACCAAGACTCAAAAAGGGACCCATTCTTATATGTAAGAATTTGTATGAAGAAGTTTACAGCAAACGTGTACATAAACAAAAGTCAAATAAACATAAAGATAACATATTTTTTTAATATAGTAGTTAAATTACATATAGCGTAATATTATGATGAGTATAATAAAAGAGAGAATATAAAACTATAGCATATAAGACAGTGGTGTACATACATACATATATGCAATAAGCCACATCCAGATTTTTTGGCCCAGTGATATATTTCGTGGCAATGAGCACTAATTTAACATATTAATTAACATTTGAAAATGCATTATTATCTAACTGTCCTTAAATGGGTGATTAATAAGTTATTTTAATTTAGCTGCTATTCTTGTCACACAAAAAAAGATACAAAGATATCCATTGTCCCAGAAATTAAATGTGAAAATTTTTTTGCCGCCTAAGCATTTGCAATGACATAGTAAATACACTAATAAAAATAAACAAACTAACAACAACAACAAAAACAAAGAACTTTCAACTGATTTTTTAAATCCAAACCAGTGTATCATAAGTGTCTGCAGAAGCTCATATCCCATTTAGCCACAACAATGACATGGGAGACAGTGCTACAGTCTGTAACACAGCACCTCTGTACTCAACTGTACTGTGAATCTCATTAAGAAACACATATGAATAAATACACTTTTAAAGGTTTACTATTCCTGGTATGCAATTCTAAATGTATATTATTTAAAATGTAATTTGCTATGTGATCATTTTATTACCTAATTGTTATTTTTTCCACTCAAACCCAAGGCAGAAAAACCCATTTGGGTGCACATTTTTATGAGAAACTTTTTAACTAAGCTCATTATACTAACAAATTATCTGTGCTAGCATTGCACTTTTGCTTCTCCCATCAAAATAGCAGCATTCAATTTTTACATCCTGCAGGCCAGTGGGACATGTGGGATTGTGTTTGGTATTATCAAAGAGATTTAATGAAGTCAGGGTGGTTGCTTCTTCTAAATCCACCCTTGCTTACCTTAAAACATTAGAGCAAAACTCTTGCAATGTGGTTGTAGTAAGGTTGTAACCACCTTAAAACCAATTCAGCAGATCCGCCCTAGTCTTCAAAGAGTGACGAGTAAGAGATCAGAATTTCCATACACTTTGAGGTATGAACATTCAGTATGTTACTGAACAGCCTATGCATCATATCTACATTATTCATTCTTCTTTTAGTCTGTTTTACTACTGAATAAAGAAATGTGTCTGGCATTACAATCATGGCATATTATTAAAACATAGCTTATGGATTTTTATACTATTCTGTATTATTTGTGTGAAAATATTATTAGTATTATTAGAGTGAAAATATTCACTCACATTCACTGTCCTAGGAACTTCTACCTGACATTTACACTTAATTGACATGTTTATGGTAAATATGCTATTTTTATAACATCAGTAACACAATAAAGATTTGACAGAACATGGTAGTGTGTCGAGCTGGTATCAGACACAGCAAGGACATTGAACATAGTACTGTACATATTTACTGGATTCGTTATTAGAGAAATCTGCCTGCTGGATTATGCAGTTCTTAAGAAAATTGTATCTTTTTTTTACACAACTAAACAGCATAAAACAAAGATATATGGCCTCTTAGCCTTTTTTTACCCTGTTCCACTTCTGAAAATTGGTTCCTTGGCTGTTATCCTTCTTCAAACTTCTGACTGTAGAAGTGTCAGCTTGGCATCCAGATTAAACTAAACACACTAAATACTTGCTGCTGTCCTATCTAAACTTTTTTTTCTGATTGAACTGAGTTGTATTTTTAAACTTTTTAAAATTACAAATTTACCTTTATTTTCTGGTTGTATTTTAGTACACTTACTAAGAAATAGTTATATGGGCAATTATACAATTGCTAAAACAACTAATCCAGTGGTAGCCTAATACTTTTGTATTGTATACCTAGACTATTGTATGCATAATGTAAACATATCTAAGTGAAAAAAACACACTGCATAACCAGTTTAAACCAGAATGACAAACCGTTTATATACAAGTCACCTTAATCCGCAAACTGAGAATCAGATTTAAATTGAAACTGATAAATACAAATGGCACAGCTACACACAAATTACTGGCAATACCTCTCTGTCTGTATATAAAGTACCTTGATTACATTTGAAACTAGAAAACAGTTGAGTGTGGGTGGAGCCATCAATCAATAGTCCAAGGTAGTTTCTATTCCTGTCCTGTAATGTCCCAACTGACATGTTTCCCATAAACTTGCCATGGGTATGTCACCAGTAATGATGTTACTTAAAGTACTCCGTTTTCCTGTGTCTCATTTATAACCATCCTGCCTTCAACTACTCCGGGCTCTGTTTTTTTCATCACATGCTATTAGTAATGCAAAAATGCACTTTATAAAAATGCCTCTGTCAATACCTGCTCAATAAATCGATAGCGTTTAAAGGCTTTGCACGGGCAGCATTTTCAGTAATTCATACAGGAAGTAGCATAAGCTCAGTCAGATCAGGTCCGACCTTGGAGGTTTTAGAGAACCCTCTTCCTGCCACACGACTGTTTTTTTAAATTCTTTTTCATAAGTAGCGCAGGAGCATAAAATGTTTTACAATGCTCTCCCTGGTTTGGTCTGAACCAGAAAACAACTTTTTTTTTGGCCTATAAACATCAGCAGGACTCTGTGGAGACAGGCATGAATGTTTTTGTTTAATTTCCTGCTAGTTCTATTTTTGAAGACCACAGTTGTGGCATTTGCTGCTGGTCCATTACAGGGTGCTTCTGGTATAAACACGAGTGAAACAGTGAGATTTAGTTATTACAGTTGGTTAAAGTTTCATTTGAATCTGGTTTCCTATTGTTTTGGCGAGAGTGAGGGAGAAAGATTAAGGCAATAAATAAAACATACACTCAGCGTTTTCAGTGTTAAAACTTTAAATATCTCGTATACCTTAAATGTATCTTAAGTATCTGGATGACAAAGGATCGTGAATTATGCTTAACTGCTAATATTATTTTACTTAGACAGTATTTTATCATAATGAACTCAAAACATGTTGTATATACATTTTTAAATCAGGTAATGCTTTTAATTAGCTTAGAATAAAAATGTGGTGATGCCTTTAGAGGGCTTAGAAATGCAAGATAGCTAGACAGGTAATCACATTAAAATGAAACATTAGTTTGAAAGGTAATGCAATCTAGATTGTGTTGGTGAAAAGAGGAGCTGTCACCCTGTAGATCTACACTGTTGGGGAAATAATAGGCCAAACCCAAACCTGAGTTTAATGTGAGACCAGATATTCTAAACTCCAGGCTATAACATATCAACTAACAACTAACCTTTAAAGAGACAGGAGATATTTTGGTAGATTTTGAAAGCTGAGATATTATTTTTATAACCATTTCTAATGTTCATTAACATCCTGTGTATGTAATCTCAATTTATGTGAACCCAATGCACAGAACTTTGTGTATTACTTTTGAGAGATCTTAGAACAACACATTTTTGTGACATCAGTGAAAAATAAGACGTGACCCAAACATCCATCCATCCCTCCATTACCTTCTGCTTAATCCACATGGGGTCGTGAGCCAGTCGGCTCATTTTTGTGAGCAGTGCATGTAAGAATTAAACTAAATTACCTGAACAATACATTTATAATAATAGTTACAGAAGCCAAATAGAATAATTAAAATAAATGTATTAATAAATAAAAAAATCTATATTATAAAAAATATAATAAAAACAAATACTATAAAATGTAAAATATTAGTATAAATAATAAGTGAAGAAATAGTATATAGTATGGTGAGCCTCTGGATGTATGTCTCGCCATCTCGGTACAGACTCACTGTGGAGGCTGTGGCCTAATAGCTTGATTCTGACCAGTAAACCTGAGTTGAAGTTGCAGTAACATCAAGCAAACTCCACATGCTTATGTTAGATGTCAGATGAAAGAAAAGGCTTTCTTCTGGTATGCCTTTTAAATAGTTCATTGGAATGGAGACAGTGTTTAATTGTATGTTTGAAGGCTCTACTGCAAATCCTTCTCACTTTGTGTGGGGGCAAATACACATACATCCTCTTCCAGGACTCATTACAGCTGCCTACACGTCTTAATATTCCTTATAGGGTATAAGGACATTCTAACAGTGTAGCTATGTCTTATTTCATAAAGCCATTGCATGATTTTTGAAGGCGTTCACTTTTTCCACTCATTCCTGTATGACCTCATCTTTATACCTCAGTTAAACAACAGTGGATTACTGCTTAATAGTTCCTATACACTCAGATAACCATACTAGTAATATATTCCATAACAAGAATCACACATAAGCCTATTTATAACATCACACAACATTGATATTTTTGTTACATTTCTGATTTCTTCCCAACGAGACCTTCCATAACCTTTATTACCAAGGGTATCTGATATCTAATGGCTAACATACTTACAATACATACATACAAACTGATCTTGCCCCAGCTTTAAAACAGTTACTTCTGGAGTTAATGGATGCAGATGTGTCATAAATGCACATCATCTAGACACTAGCAAATGGATTGATTTAAACTCCCATACTTGAGCTGCTGCACCTGCAACACCACAGCGACACGCTTTTTCAATTTGTGTGGCTAGCGCAGCAGCAGTCTCAGTTACAGAACGAGGTATCACGGTGTGCCTTCAAATTAACACGACATATGCATGCACACATTTTTGCACACCTCGAGCTGTCTGATCTCACTAGCAGCTCTGAAAATACAGCGGCGCAGACACCTACTGGCACTTGAGGTCAGGAATTCGAGCTCGCCACCAAGAATAGCTGCGGCCATCATTATATGGACGGCCTGCCTAAGTTTACACTCTGCACATTACAGCTTTCCCCCGGCCCATATAAATGACTTGGCAGCCATAAAGTTTACAGCCTGTATCTGGAGAGTCAATGCTTATGTACAGTATGTGAAGGCTGTATCGTGTTCTTGGTGAACAACGTGTGTACATCATTTTGCTCTTACACTATGCCACCCTTTTTTGATGGCAGTGCCAGTCACAGGGCATGGCCTGACCTCAAGCAGAGGCAGTCACTGAGAGAGAGAAATGAAGTATGTAACTTGCTGCTAATCTCTAAATGGAGATTGACTTTTATTTATTATTGGATGAAAATAATATGAGGCAAAAAGAAGAGGTAATATCTTAAACCCTTAAAGTCCACAAGACCTGAAAAATGGTTGCAAGTGCTGCATAACAGGCCTTGATCTGAATTGGATTAACTGAGTGTGGAATAAAATACGGATAAAATCTTATCTAACTGTAAAGCTGCATGGAGTCAACCCTTTCTTACCCCACATACGCTCTTTCTCCTTATTACTATCTCTACCACACACATTTTTGTAATGAGAAACTTTTATATGACTGTCTTGGGTCACGTAATGTATTTCCTGTTGTATTTGCAGCTTTAAAAAAAAAAAATAATAAAAAAAAACTAAAGAGAGCATTTAACTTTGGTGCAATGTGTTCCTCTGTTTCCCTACTTATTTCCCCCATTGTTTCGGGAGTGCTGTATTACAAAGACGCAGGTCTTGTTAGTCTTCTTGTTTATCGCTGTACATAACCCACGGTGGTGAATGAGTGGTGTGATCTGCTTATTATCATCTCAGGCTTAATAGGTGCACATCAGTAACCACTGCTCAGGATTCAGTCTGCTCACACTCATTCTGCAGGTGTTCAAAAAACTGTGTTTAATAAAACAGTCTGCCCCAGCTGCTGTACTACAACAGTTAATATAGCGTGTATGGTAATATATAGGTTAAGCAGGTTAATTATCTTAATACTAAGGTTAATCAAACCATGGAACCTTATCAGAAATTACTGTAAGAATTCATATTTACTTTCCATATTCTGGCAACATTATGTATCATAATGAATGGATGGATCTGTGGGACTGGCATTTTAAAGTCCATTACACAAACAGATGCATTTATTATTATACAATAAAAGTGTATTTCACACTCAACTCCTTCATAAAATATTTATATTGCTCTGCCCTTTAAAAGTGTCTACCAACTACTAATATTTGTGTTGCTCCATTTATTACTAACAATTCATTAAATAAAAATGATGAATACCTGACAGATACCAGAGGAACTGGTGTACTAAAACTTCCAAAAATATCTTATATAAATCCAAATATCTCTGAGCTAATCAAATGAAGACATTGAACAAGCTTCTCTCACAGTACAAGTGACATACATCGTAAAAAAGACCTGTGTTAAGAAGAAATATGTATGGTGTTAAAATATAACGCAAATAATAAGTGTAGCTAATTTTTCTTTACACTTGTTCTCAAGTTTTCATTCAGCCAGAGTACATATAATGTTTTACATATAAATGTAAATGTTAATGTACATATACTCATAGAAGGGTAATGGACATTAAAATGAAATTATTAATAATTTGTTTTAATAGAAATAGACTTAAGTCAAAATGTTACATGTATGCTTTTTGTTGTAGTTATTTGATTTATTTAACATCACTATCAGAATCAATTGCAATTTCAGAGAAACACAAAATTATATAAATACACAGTGTTATCTCAAGATCAGTCATTTATTTACACTCACGTCAATGCCAATTTAGCGCAATCAAATAATCTATTAACCAATTAGCACACGGATAGTGGGAGGAATCTGGAGTACCTGGAGTAAACCCATGTAGACACAGGGAGGGCATGCAGACTATACGCAGAAAGGACCCACACCGCTCCATCTTGGACTTGAACCCAGGACATTTTTGCACCCCTGTTATAATTTGAATCTTTTTTGTTTTATTAAAAAAAAAACATGGGATGCCAGAATCCTTTTTATTCTTTGTTTCAGAAGGCATCAGAGTTTAGCTAGGCAAATTAGCTAGGCAAACTATCGAGTGAACATAATGCTGGATAGAGCTTTAGGAAAAAGTATCCAGGATTAAACTAGCACTCTTTTTCAATTTAGATTACTATGAAGATTTTGTATTTTTTGCAAAATAATTGTTTTAACAACAGCTTTTAGAGTGATGCATGAATATTTAGTATAGTTTGCTGTAATTAAGATGTATGCTCTGTGAATTTGTGTGTGTGTGTGTATGTGTGTGTGTGTCATATTGGGTGTATATGGAATGCATGTGGAGTACATTATAGTGAAGTCTCTAATGAGTCTAAGAGCTGTAATAAGGTAGTAATGAGGCAGGCTGCCTTGCTTACTGCCTTCTCAGTGCCTCTTAGCAACTGCACGGCTATCACCTTACTCATTAACTTCAGGTTTCTGAGAAGCGATCAAATTCTGATTAACAGAAATCTCTTTTACTCATAGCCGGTTCCCATTGATGACTCCTTCTGTGGTCTGGACATTAACCAACCCCTGGGTGGCTCACAACTGGTGACTGGACACACACTCTACACGGAGAGCCGAGACCGCATGACCTCAGTGACCTCCTACGTTTACAATGGCTACTGCATCGCATTTGTGGGCACTAAAAGCGGACATCTGAAAAAGGTAAGCTTGTATATGTTTTTAGATTTCAGCTTTGCTCATCTTATTTTTAAGAGAGATGCAATTGATTTGTAGTTAATTTGTATAGTTGAAACTGATTTTGTGTCTACGGTTCCTATTGTGGGAGTACACCGCTTTCTTCCTTCAGCCAAGGATTTGCAGAGATTTAAGGTCAAGCACGCTATTTTTTTGGCCCTTATGGCTCAGCTCCGCATGAACTGCAGCTCAGCCATGGCCACATTTCATATTCAAAAGTGCATATGCAGGCAAAACTGCCAGAAAGGTCCTGAAGACTTCCTGAATACTTGATGTTGTCCTTTAGAACTTGTCTGGCACTTTTTCAACTTATTTCTTGGAGCCAGCTCTCAATTACCACTACTGTCAAAGGGCATTAACTTTAATAAGCACCTGTCCAACCTTGACTGAGTAGAACAGTCTAGACACTGGATGATCCAGTCTGCACAAAATGGCCTGGTCCTGCCATGCTTTAGAGGTTATCAGAAATGATTCATGCACATGTTATAGAAAGGCCAATTGACACTTGTAGATAATTTCAAGTGGCTCTAGAAGCTAGTGCCAGCGGCTATGTCAGAGGGGCCAATTACATTATACCTAAACATTCATTGCAGGCATTAAGAGGATTAACTAATTTATGCACTCCTCATTTTTTTATAAAAAAAAAAAGTCACTGGCCCCTGTTGCCCAACCTCCACACTAAGAGGTACATCTCATTCTTGGTAGCAGCTTTTTAATGTTTACTGGCTAGTGAGACTGGTTATGTAGTGGCTGTATATGAAGTGTATTTTGATACAATCTTATTTGCTATAATAGTGGGTAATATGATGTTAACAACACTGAGATGTCCATAGGCTTTATTTGGATCATCTTTTGCATAAGCATTCGTTATATTTTATTTGTTTCCTAGTCTACCTGGTGTTCTGTGTGAAAACAAGTTTTCGACATTTTCATGTTTTAATATTAATTACATTTTGAGAAAAAAACAGGAAGGTGGTCTCATATAGACCATGTAAGATGGAATATCATTCAGTACTGTTGGTGAAGTATGTTTCTAAATGTGTTCTTTTGTTCCCATTTTATTTTACTTTAAGTCAATATTAAAACCAACATATACAAGTTGTAGCATTTTCACTTATCATACATATCAGCTAATGTATCATTAAAGGTTTCCAGGTTTCTATATATTCTATATATTCTATAGATTCCTGGTGTTCTATATATACTGTTGATAATCATATTGAGACTTTTCAACTTAAATGTGTGTAGCAATGCTGTCCAAAATATTTCTACAGTATTGGACATACCATTAACAATGTTGTATCTTAAAGCTGTATTAACATACATAGCAACTACTCATTTGCTTTATCCTGTCAATGTTAAACAGCTCACATCTTCCAGATTCAGTTTCCATTTGCCTGTTGCTAATATAAGGGTCCTTTCATTATTTAATCAGTTCACATTTGATGGACAGGTCTATTCTGGCCAACGTTATAATATCAATACCTTAATATCAAAACCAGTAAGGTAAGGTTTCCATCAATGTCTCATCAGTTTTGTCTCTATTTTCCATTAACTGTAAACAGTGGTGGCACAGCAGTTTTGGTTCTAGGCTATTGATGAAGAAGGTTTATGTTTCATGGTGCACTAAACAATTAATTGATTGTTTTTAAATTGATCCTTGTAAAACTGCATTACTTGTAAGTCATGCTGGATATGTCTTCTAATGCAGTAAAAATGGGTGGAAATGCAATGGGTTACACAATTTCAGCTGATTTTGTGTGTGTTATTAGATTGCTACCTCTTAGCTTGATATAAAATATAGCCTATATGTAGATACATCGGGCAAAGCACAAAGTAACTAACCTCTTTGTCAGACTAATGCATTTATATTATGAGACTAGGTGTGATGCTAGCTGAAAGCTACTTTTCTAATAAATCTAGAATAACACAAAAAGTGGAATCAGAAAGGATACTAGGTCATGTGTCGATTAAAATGGGATTGGGGGCTGATACATCCCTATCCAAAACAGCCTTTTCTGACCTGATTTAAATAATTCTCTTTTTGTCAGTAATGCTATTTTAATGTTATTAACAAACAAAAATGATGAATACTACCCCTCCCCCTAACTCGTAGTTGAATTCAGTAAGGCAGCTGATTGAGCATTACCTTAGAGTTCTGCTACGACCTGTTTGCTTCATCCTTATGCTCATATTGATGTTTGCTAATATTGATGTAGCCAAAAGGATGCAGTTCATTGGAACCCATACAGAACCCATCAGGAAGAAGTTAACTCATATATGTCTTGTAATAGTGAGACTTTAATCAGAAAGCCAATGAAAATGCCATTACAGGTCCGTCCAAGTGCATGCGAGTGGGTATGGATGGGCTGTCAGTTTGTAACATGTTTTTTGTACTGGGCAGGCACTCATGAGTACTGGAGAGCACCAAGACTACTAGAAATCCTCAGTGTGCTTACACTAGTCTTTTTGTGGCATGGTGATAAGCCTATTCCAAGCTATTCAGCGCTACGAATCTACCTTTTGTAGTCCAAAGTTCAAAAAGGGTTATAGGTTTACAGGATTTGCCACGGTAAAAGTGGCACAGCGTTGTGTAGAAGCTAAGGTGTGAGCTGCTGGTGCCATATGCTGAACGATGGCACTGACTGTGGGATGGGAATTAAACGAGAGAGTGAGCAGATAGAGCAACCGAGTAGCCGAGACAGGAAGAATGGAAGAAAGAGAGACCAGTGGAATAAGAATTTTACTGAACTGACGGAAGTGGGCTCGCACTGTTGAGTCTAATTGGATGGCTCCTTTTCCTGCAGATCCCCTCCCCCATTCATGAACATACTCTTTTTTTCTCATACTCAATCACAAACGTGCAAATGATCCCATAAACTCTTCAGGTGCTTTTAATGTCCACACCAAATGCAGTTACGCCATTTTGCCACTGAAGTCCTTTTTCTTTCTCATAAACCTCAATCTGAACAGCATTTACCAGTCTAGTTTTATTTCCTCATATGTTCCACTCATCAGCAAGATCTTTGTTGAATGCATTACATTTTTGTCCAGTTAGGTGATGAAACAGAAATTATGAGAAGGGACCTAACAAAGCCATAGTGAATTAACTAGGTGATGTCTGTCTTTGACACAGTTAGCAAAGAGCTCATCATTTTCAATTCTGTTTTCAATTACATATTTGCGTTACACACAATATTATGCTTTGACAGTTGGGTTGATTTTCAATAGTGCCAAATGATTCGATTGTAATTATCAATATCATTGTAAGGATTGCCCCTACGGAATTAAATTGATCATGACTGTCATTCTGAAAATGCTAGTTCCTTATTGAGGAACTTTCAAATTTGATTTGATTTAATATGGTTGGACTTTCCAACAGTACATGGCAAAAGTAAACATGCCTTGTGTACTTGATGTTGTTCCAGCGCATAATCCGGATTTTGTTTGTCACGGCAACTTGAAAGCCAGGTTCAGGTGTGTCCCTGTTGGCATATGACCCAAAACCTTAATTGGACAAATGTCTCACTGAACTGGTGAAGTGAGCATCTGGGCTCTAATCCCACTCCTCTCTTGACTGAACTGATCCATTTGACCCGGTGCACGATATCAGAGTCTGAACCAGGAACGCAGCGGTGAGCTTTAACTGACCGTAGCACATGAAAGGGCAGTTGGCTTGAAGAGCAACACTGGCAGCTGCTCCCAGCACTGATTTTCAGTTAGTTCCTCCTGACTCTATGAGATCATTTCCATTTCATGAATGGCATGCTTTCTCATTGCGTCTCTACCCCTCGCAGATGCGGCCATGGCATTTGGCAGTGAGTAATTGACTTTCGGTGTTAGATCTTCTCTGATGGAGTGACAGCCTTATCATACGCTACCTTGTTCTCATCAACTAAGGGGTGCCTGCCACTTGTTTGTCTACCTTTGTGCCTGTGATTTGTAGTTCCTGTATACGGATACTGTAATGAGGGCAGGAAAAGGTGTGATACCTTGTTTATTCTCGGGATACCAGATAGAAAGCAAAACGAGTTGGTCATAGAAGATGAATGGGTGTATGAGAGTGGTGGTGGTGGTGGTGGGGGGTGTTTGAGAATGTATGCCAGGAGTGGCGGCTCAGGCCATCATGAAGGAGGGTGTCCCTAGCAACAACTCATAGCAACCATTGAATAGCGTGCCATCCCCAAGGAGCATTCTTCACTCCAGTTGCTGCAAGACAATTGCCACAACCATAAGAATGTAGACACCACCTCTCGCACAATTGCACACTGAGATACAATTGCTGATTTTTCGGATTAGAGCCTTTGCTATTTAGTTTTTTTTTGTGGCTTTATTCTGCTGACGCATGGAAATTTATCTTTAGCCAAGCTCACAAAGAAGGCTTGAGAAGTTATTTACAGTCAGCCTGTCATCAGAGAACATGTGGCATGGTTTGCTAAAAAAGCTAAAAAAAATAAAACGTTCTGAGGTTCTTTTTTAGGCAAAGGTTTACCAAACACATTTCTACAGTGATTAGTGACAGTACTGCAAAAATCCCAACCCACCATTTAATTATATATACCATTGTTTTAGCAATGGTGTAATGACCATATGTAAGTACTCCTCTGTTTATAGAGGCATTCCTCTGTTCATCATTACAGTATTTTAATAGCATATAACCAAAAATTAAAGGAAATCTGCATGCTGCATTACAAAATCAGAATTTTATTTTATTTTTTAGGCTACAGTGGCATGTAACTTACACTTGAGCAATAGGAGCATTTGGCAGCATCATCTGTATGCCAAGTCTGCCCTGCAACAGTATTAAGAAGCTTAATTAGTAATGGTTTGGAAGGGTGACAGTCTAGAAACCACATTTTTGGAAGAGGAACAGGGTGAAAGATAGTATAGTGATATATACCCCATATATCATATCGTATCGTATCATATAATATCATATAGTACATACCCTATGTAAAATATGCTTGAAACACTTACATTTATTGTATTATACAGAACTTATCTCATGTAATTTATTATATAATGTCTTGAAAGTGAAAAAAAAGATCATTGGCACACCCATGGCCTTACCTACACCAAGCACTGCAGATTTCCTCATCTACCTCAAGGGATTGCAGGAGAGTATCACACTGCATATCACTTGCCTGGGAAAAAGAATCAAAATGTAAAACTCAGACCATAATTTCTGCCGCGTGTGCATTATTGGATTCCCATTGTAAAGTTAGTTCATATTCAATGTGGAAGTACTTGTATATTTTAGATTTGTTTTTATACACCATTGCTAAAACAACAAATGTACTGTTGGCTTAAGACTTTTGCACAGTTCTGTATAGTGGGCTGAAGTGATTACTAAGAGGTTTGATAATGTGGGTACATAAGAAGCCAAATTCTCTTTTTTATTCTCATCTTGGCAGATAATTGGCAGCGATATCTGTTATCTGTGCATTTGAAATAGCACAGGCTCAGACGTGGAGAAAGGTGCAACAGTGTGCCTTGTTAAATGCCAATGGGCATCGTGTCTGCAGGATTAGTCATCCAGCTAAATGTTACATTCCTGGTTTAGGCATTATATGGAAGACTCTGTAATGATGAATTTAAATGAGTTCCTCGCCGGTTACTTGGCTACATCTGCCCAAAGGGTCACACTCTACATCCTTTGTTCGCTCTGCAGATGCGTCATTTGCAACATTTGATTGTTTTACTTTCTTTCAGGAAAGCCCGTTTGATTAAAGCTCCCTTAATGGGACAAGGAAGTTATTATTGTAAAGATGATAATCTGCAGTGATTTCAGCTGGTCCTACACCTAAAACACCACCTTGCTGCCACTCGGGAAGATTGCAAACAATCTTTCTAATCATGTTACTGTATGCTAGGCAATTTCACTTCAATTTTCCTCCTGGCAATAATGAGTGGCTCTGATTGGCTAGAGAAATTGCCAGCTGCTCTGTACCTTTTTGAGGAGCAGCTTGCTTTAATTTCACATCAGACAATGAGAATTTGCTGGTCGGCTGAGAGAGCATTCATCCTGGAATTAGAACGGAACAATAGATAATTAAGACAATGTTGTTACTGTCACTATGTCGTTATCCACAAGGTTACCCATCAGATTCATTCAGCAGCGTTTTGGTTGTTGGTTAAACAACAAAAAAGACAAAAACAAAAACAAAAAGCCCAGTAAATTTAATTAACTTTATTACCTTAAGCAACACCACAAACTGCATTTCCTTTGGGCTGTATTAACTTTTTTGGTTCTGTATTAACTTTTTTTAAGTTCTTATACTGACAACAGGATAGATGTATATGCATAGCTTTGATGAAATGAAACTATATTTGATCAAATTCAGTTATTTTTAATCCACATGCATAAACCATGGACCCAAGTTACAGTAGATAATAATAATAATAATAATACATTTTATTTCAAGGCGCCTTTCTAACACCCAAGGACACCGTACAGCAAGTCAAAGATATACATAACATAAAATAAAACACAATACGCAATAAAATGATAGAGCAAAAATAAAATTAATTATCATAAAAAG
>JAVSBV010161366.1:0-14502 GCA_033117975.1 Parotocinclus spilosoma | reverse complement strand
AATTGAATGAGGGTGATTCTTTTGGTCTTTATATGCTACACTTGTATAAAGAAACTCAAATGAGTTGTATTTGATATATGACTTGATGGATTTGATAGATGACCCGTGATGACACGTGATGAACAAGCCTCTATTTGTTAGAGAGGCAAATGTCCAGTAATGCACTCCAGCATAACCTCTGGTCATTTATGTAATCTGTAATTAGATTTTTAAAATGATAACATTTATGATTTGTAAATAATTAAGCATTTGATCACCTACCAACCAGTAAGAATTCTGACTTCTGATTCTTTTTTTGAGAAGCTCTTCTATTCTGCACTTATTACCTGTATCTATTGAACCTGTTTGAACTACTTACCTGTATAAAAGACACGTGTCCACACACTCAATTAATCACACTTCAACCTCTCCACTATGCCGAAGACCAAAGAGCTGTCTAAGGACACCAGTGACAAAACTGTATACCCGTACAAGGCTGGGATGGGTTACAGGACAATAGGCAACAGCTTGGTGAGAAGACAACTGTCAATCATCCTTGATCTGGGGCTTCATGCAAGATCTCACCTCATGGGGTAATGGGGTAAAGATGATTCTGAGTTCAGAAATTAGCCCAGAAATAAATAAGATGACATGGTTAATGACCTGAAGCGAGCTGGGACCACAGTCTCAAAGATGACCATTAGTAGCACACTACATTGGTCTAAAACCAATAGAAAATCTTTGGAGAAAGCTGGAACTCAATGTTGCCCAGTGACTGGAGAAGATCTGTACGAAGTTGGCCAAAGTCCCTGCTGCACTATGTGCACATTTTGTCTGACTGCTGTAATTGCAAACAAAGGTTACTGTACCAAATATTAGTTAGTTAATTAGTTAATAATACAATGTGGTTTTCTGGATTTTGAGAATCGTGAGAATTGCACTTACAAAATCAGCAGTGTATCAAATACTTATTTTCCTGGACATGTCATCCACCTATCGTAAATAATACACAACCAAGACTGGAGTAATTTTTAACAGTGAAAACTTCACTCTTTTTTAAACACCACTGACATTTATTTAACATAAATAACGGTGTTTATACTGTTGCTTTACTACCAATCATGGGAGATGAGAGACCAAATGGGTGGAGATGAATAGGCAGTGTTGGCATGGGGGCAATAACATTCTTCTTGATGGGCAAATGAGGTATTCTAATCAGCAGGACTTTACTTCCTCTTGCCAGGAATTGATTTCAATGAGTGGGTGAGGTGGGGGTGGTCATAAAAAAGTCACCCCCCACCCCTCTCCATCTGTGGTTTTACATATTCCTGCTGGAGTTAATCTTTAAGTAAAGCCTTTGCTTCAGGGCATCACAAGTAATCAGTAGGGTAATGACCATGAGAGAAAAGCTCTCCCACAAGATTACATTAGTTATTTATTTTGTCATTGCTGACAGTAATGCTTGTTCTGTCCATGTTCTTATGCTTTATGGTAAGTATGGCTAGTGGTTCAGATTTGGGATTAAAGTTCTTTTAACTACAAATTACCATATTTAATGAAGTCATACAACCCCAAATCAGCTGAATTTGGGACGGTATTGAGAATGGATGTAGAAAAAAATGCAGGGTTTGCTATATTTACTTTTTTTTATTGCGGACATTAACACAAGAGTTTTCCTTTTTTTTTTAAATACATGTAAAAAGTGTACAAATGAATATATTGTTATTTATTATTATAATATTTGGATCTACTTAATTTATATTAAACACTATAAATTAAAGTATATAAAAAATATGATTATTATAATTATCATTATATATTATAATGATATAGTGTAGGCACTTGAATTATTCACCATCTCCGCTGCATATCATAACTGCAAGATGAAGGAACCTAAATACATTTCAGTGCGTAACGTACAGAGATGCAAGGTTAAGCTGAGTAACCATGATCCCAGATTCCTTATACAGCAATGCTTCAACAACCATCATTCATTTGTAATTGATATGTCCACATGGGCTCAGGATTCTTTTGAAAAAACAATGTCAAGCTTGATGGGTTTCTTGTATTGAAAATCTCCAATTATTGTGTTATGTAATTGCACAATGTATTTTTGGTATTGTGAACACTGTTTATCTTTTAAATTATGATTTACTGATTGATGTTATTTTGTTAGTCAAGGTATTGTCATCTTATATACGCTGGTAAAAAATAAACAGGAACACGTTTTAATCAGAGTATTGCATCAAATGAATTCAATTTTTGAGATACTTGTCAGGTCAGATGACTGGGTGGGGGTGGGGGTGGGGGTTGTTAATCAGTTTTAGCTGCTTTGGCATGACAACATGGTAGCTAATATAGGAACTATAGAAGCAGCAATGAGACAACCCCCCCAAAAAATGGTTTAATGGGCGGAGGTATTTGATATTTTGTCCTTCCTTGCCTTTTATGGCTTATTCTTCACTAGTTTTGAAGTTTGGAGAAAAGTGTGGAGAAGATTCTAGGACACAGGTAGTTACTCTGGGAGAACTGGACAAGGCCGTAGAAGGTTCTTAACCCCTCAGAACTTTGAGGAAGGAGGAACAGGATGACCACTGTCAGAGCCCTTCAAAATGACCTCCACTGGGCCAGCGGTGTGAACGTGTCTGACCAAACGATCAGCAACAGGCTTCATGAGAGTGGCCTGATGACCCATTGCCCTCTACTGTGTCCTGTGGTCACTGCCCAGTACCATAGAACTCGATTGGCATTTGCCATAGAACACCATAATTGGCAGAACGCCATTGGTTCCCTGTGCTTTTCACATATGAGGGCAGATTTGAGGGAATTTGAGCTAAATGGACTAGTCTGCGGCATCATGTCTTTGAATTATACCGTCTGTAAGGCAATCATTTTCATTTCCATCAAATCCTTTCGTCCTAACACTTTAACCAGGCCATATTAGGAAAGATATTCTGCCTAGACTTTGTTTTTCCCGTTGAGATCTAATGTGTCTACAAAGTGTTCATGCTTTTTGTGCCGTGTATATGCAGACCTTTTTATTTGTTGCTACAGACTGCAGACCAAACATAAGTCACATTACTCAATTTATGGTAACTCTACTGTCTTTTAA
The DNA here is from genome assembly GCA_033117975.1 of Parotocinclus spilosoma. NCBI lineage: Eukaryota > Metazoa > Chordata > Actinopteri > Siluriformes > Loricariidae > Parotocinclus > Parotocinclus spilosoma. The sequence goes on along the minus strand of JAVSBV010161366.1, from coordinate 11,411 downwards.
CAGATCTGGTCCACCTGACCTGTTCGTCTTTAGGTTCGGCTCATGAAGACTTAGCACCAGTTGTTTCCCGGCTCTTCCATGTTGGCCGTAGTCCCAGTGATGAATCTGCACAAGGTAACTTGAGTTAGCGTCATTCACTATTTAAAGTCTTTATACCCGTTTTTTTAATTAGTAATATATGGCTTGGTGTAATGCACCCTGCAAGTAATTTGCTCAATCCTGCCTCCAGGAAAGTGTTCAGTATAGCTTTTTGCAGTAATTCTAATAATGAGAATAACCGAGATATATCAGAATGATGGGGGTTGTGGCTAGCCTCTTATTCTATTGATTTCCTTTATGGTATGTCAGGCTTGTTGACACTGATTTTGAAGTGTGCCCCCAAACATAAGTTTGACATGGACCTTGAACCATAGGGACAGAAACTGATCAAGTTTGACAGAATGTGTTTGTGTTTTTATATTTATCAATTTTTATTAGATTACTCATTCTTTTTTGCTCAGCTTTTAGTTTTAGAACATCTCATTTAGAACAATTCATGTAGGGTTATGTTACAAAAAGCCCTTCATTTGCTGAATGCATCATGAACTCAGGAATTTAGATATACTGTATATATCCTAGCATAATTTACCTTAAACATTTACACTTGCATTACATTTGAGCAAACTCATTAACAAAATGTCCACTATTTCATGTAATTATTTTAATTAATATATTGAAAAACATAAAGGTTAGTCCATTGGTGCTGCTGCTCAGTGCTGTCAGCTCATTGCTGCTTTTAGAGACTGAGAGGAGTGGCTCGTGAGAGGATCGTACTGTGTATTGCTTGCCAGGGGAAAAAAATAATTTCAGAATTCAGAATATGGTTTTTGCTGAATGTGTTTTTATGTGTTTTATCAGATTCTCATAATAAAGTCGAAAATTGTAATGCCTGTAATGGTAAAGATTTTGTACGAAATTTATGAAAAATGTAAGGACGTACACAAGCACTAAGACTGTTTTTGTAAAAGGTATATTTCACTTAGTCATTTAAGACCTGAACTATACTGTAGCTTGAAAATGTGAACGCTGAAATGACCACTGACCTGCCTGAATAGACATTTCTTAATGCAGGTGATGATAATGGTCATTATTCTGTTTAATGGCTTCTTCTCAGCCATGAGACAAGGCAATTGGAGAGGTGCTGATAGTCTGTGCTGATGCGTCCTTTATCATCATCTCTCTTATATTTGTTTGCTTAGATAAATTCTCATGTCTTGGTCAGTGCACACTGGCAAACACTTAATAAAAAACACTTGTAAATGGCACAACCAGGTTTTTTTCATTTTAGTTTCTACTTTGATCAGCAATGGGCTGAATAGGGCCTAACTTATAGAAATTACAAGAGAAATCTTGCTAAAAACCTCTAAACAGTTTTACATTTGTCCTGTTTTGAAAACCATAGTATGTTTTACGGTTCCACCAATGCCAGAAAAAAATCAGTCCCAAAACAAATCAGTTTCAAATTCTCTTCTTAATGTCTATAAATATGCACCCACAAATAACTATTAAAAGTAGGTTTCAAGTGTATCAGGATCCGTTGGAACTATATAGTTTTAGAACCTACATGTACTAGTAAACAGACTTACTAATTACACAGTTGTCTGTAAACAGTAAAGCAGTGTTAAATATCAGTGGCTCTCAGTAGTTTTAATTTAACATTTGTTTAGAGGGTTTGTGTGTTCCAATCTCAGCCCTGTTAAACTCCAGTGTTTGGGCTTTTTACAAGGCCTTTTGACTCTGCTCAGCTCAATTGAGAACATCTGATAAAAGTCTCCCCATACTTTGGGAAATTAATAAGGAATTTTGGATTATATTATGACATGAAATATTTTAAATTGTATGTGACCTTTTCAGATCTCGTTTTAAAACACCTATCACTCTATTACTTTCTCACATTTTTTACATTGCCACCTCTAGTTCTCAGTCACATCATTATAATTGTTGTGTTTACTTCATAAATGGGTTAAGAATTTCCACAGTTGTTTGTAAGACTGTTCTCTTGTGATGGCTTGTGTTTATGGCTAGTGTAGCGTAGGGTGTGGCACTCCACACTACATTTTTATTACAGGAGTGAGCTAGCAATATTTTAATTACTTGTCACAACAAATACTGACAAAGGGTCTTGAGGATGAATCACTATATAAGAGGAGCAGTGGGCCAGAACAGGTCAAAGAGACAAAGTCACCAGAGTGACAGACCCTCATTTATTTCTCTCTCTCTTTCTCTCTCTCTCTCTCTTTCTCTCTCTGCCCCTCTCTCTGTGTATTTTTGTGTGATTGCACATGCTGGACACTTATGTGGAGCACTTGAGGTACTAAGTGTGGTGAGAGTCAGATAATTCCAGGTTACTGGTAATTACCTAATAGTCTCTACTTTGGCTTGGTTTTTAAGTATAATTCTATTCTTTTACTACTTTTGACTGAAGCCAAGATTTTCTTGTTGTGCCAAGTTTGTATTTTCAGAAATAAAAAGCTCTGCCATGACCTGAAGGAGTTTTATAGAAGCATGGCACTCTGACACAAAATGCCTTTCGTGCATCTTTTAATACTAATTTGTGGTTCTACATTATTTATGATACTGTTGCATTTTACTCTGAATATTTGTACTGTAGCAACATTTCACTGGGCTGTCTGTAATTACAACACAATTAATGCACACCTGCCATCCAAAACCCTCCTGTTGGCAAGGCTCTGACCCATCAAAGCATGGACTCCACAAGACCTCTAAGGGTGTCCTGTGCTGTCTGGCTCCACGAGGTTATCCTTTCTGAAGGGCATACTTGCACTGTGTCAGGGTTTGCAAAGGAAAGCAAACCCAACTAAGAATTTTTGAAACCAGAAACCCTAACAAGAATCTTAAACAGGACAGCACAATGATTTAAGAAGGGGATAATTTATTAATTATTTATCCTCCCGAGCAGGGTTTCGTCATTACAATAATTCAAAAGCACTCTCGCACAGCATAGTGGACTTAATGGTTGGCCCTGGATTTTTTTGTACTTGTTTTAGGTGCTCTGACACTTCCCTGACACAGCCCTCTCATGCACCTTAAAATAAATGCCTTGAAAATGCAACACAGTTTTTTGGTAGTGATGGAAAATAACTGACTATCAGGTTTTCCATTTACCAAGTATTTGGAATAATCGATGACGTTACCATGCTGTGATTGGTGTATCAAGTCACATGATTTTATTCCACCTGATCAGACCAAAAAGTTTCAATACATTTAGATATAGAATAGTCAATCCGACTGAACGTAATCATTTTCTGTCAACATTGTAATGTAGATCTGATAAGCGGATAAGTGAAATCATGAATAAAGGGGTGGGATGTGTTAAAGGCAGTCTCTGGATCATGAGTTGTCTTGGCAAACCATTGGGATTGGGACCAAAGGATTGTAAATGGTTGTAAAGATTATTCCGCAAAAAGAAAGAGTTAAATTCCTCCATTCTTGTTTGATTCAGTTCCACCCTTAATCGTATTAGCCACCCCTAATCGTAAGAAAAACACTTTTTTTGGCCAAACTATGCTTGTTCGAATGTTTGGATTAAAACCTGGCCACTGGCTAGTAGTACAAAGGAGATTCAGCAGATTCCCGCCATGTCGAAATGCAAGTGGTGGGACTATTATAACCAACAAATTATCCACAGTTTAGTTTCAGATCTACCAATTAAAACGGGGCAGGGGGGGCGGGGGGGGGGTTGTGCTGATATGTACACGTCTGAACACACGTAATAGCTTCATTCACTCTTATTTTCAAGAAAATTTAATTTGTACTATCTCTTGCTATTGGTTATCCATCTTGTTACTTTAAAGACCATCTCAGCCCTACCCAGTTATTTTTTATATTTAAGTGCTAGATGTGCACTTAGCCTACTACTCCTCTGCTCTTTTCTTTGTGCTGCAACACAACACGTGACTACACACACCCGCTCACTCACAAAGGACTACAATCGTCAAGTCATACAATAAAAGCGGCATTTCCTGCATAAATCTTAATTTTGTATTAAATGTGTGCTGCTCGCATCCGTATTCATGATCTGTAAACCACGTCACGCTCACAGTTTCCGACCTTACCTCATCTGGAGTAACGCTTGCATGTGGCTCTGCTGCGTTCTTTTTTCATTTTTTCATTCTGCCGATTTAGATACCGATCACCTATAAGTGCCGATCACCATCGATCACCGATACCGAACACATACCAGGTGCCTTCTTTTTTATTAAATTAGCTGTGTTGAAGCATTTTAATCTGCTTACCCCAGAAGGTATTTTTTTTGTATGTGTTGCAGGATGCATATTTTACATCACTCTCACTGTGTAAAAGTTCCACACTGCAAACGTTTGTTTATGATTTGCCACTGCGCGCCTGCGCAGTGTAAACCAAAGGGGGGCAAGGACACAGCACTGCACGCGGTGCCTCTTCGGGCTTTAATGTACAGATGTTTTTATGATCGACAATGAAAGGCATTGATCAGAACGCCACCACTAATAATAATAATAATAGGCTAATAACAGCATTTATAATAATATAATAAATTATTTTTATACTTTAAAAAAATTTATTTTTTTAAACTTATAATTACAGTAATAATAATAATAATAATAATAATAATAATGCCTACAAGCTCACATTTGAATTTTGGTGCTACTGCTAATTATAACAATAGCCTAGTAGAAGAACCCCTGATCTATTAGGAGCCATGGTTCAGAGCATCATTGCCAATGTTATTCACTTCATTTGTTAGTGGTTTTAGTTATGACTGATCAGTGTGTAATCACAATTAGTCTATGATAATGGGGCAGTTGTTCAGTAAACAAACTGCTTAATTGTGTAATGAGTGTCCTTAACAATTGTTGTAGAGTTCAATTTGGATTTAAAAAAAAAAAGGTTGATACCAGGGTGGCTCAGCAATCAGAACACTGTTCTACATTTGAAAATAAAGTAATTAAGTATGTAACTCTCCTGACAATTTGGCAGATCAAGATCTCATACCAAGTCATTCATCTCAGCTTTGTTGAATGATTGGCACGTTCTGGTGCCACAATATGTTCATCATCTTGCGTCTTTGAAAAAGTGGAATGATAGAATTAATCGTTGTCTGAAAAGTACTGAAGAGTGGACTTTGTCACAGTGAATAACTGATCTTCTAGCTAAGGGGAGATTTGGGTACTGGATGGAAGATTTTCTTTGTGTTCATACCTGTAATAATTATCATGCAGCAGTTGCAGTAATCAAAATGGTTTTGAAGCTCTTAAAATACCACTGAAACTCTAAAGCTAAGACTTTTTCTCTACCCTTTAGTCTACTTCTCAGGTTTTCAACACAAGTCCTGCACACTATGTGGTGCCCAAGATTTGTACTGGTCATCCAGTTTAACCCCAAAGTATGCATGATAAGCTTTTTATACAAAGACAGATATATTTGTATTTTGTATGGGTGAGGTAAACAACCACAAAAGTAACAGAATTTATCAGAATCATTCCAGCACCGTCCACAAACTGTTCGAGTGTTGGATGGCATATTCCACAAAAAAAGATAAAATTTGCTGCAACTTCTAATCCTCTCAAATGAGTGAATGCTAATTATATAGTCATAAAACGCATAATTATTGAATTAATGGATAATGATTGATTACAATGATTGGATAATATCATATCCAATACCATACCATAATCATTGATTCTTGAATCTATTCATTGATTCTAAATACTAAATACGCTGGTTACAAATATTATTGTGTGCGCGTGTGTGTATATTTATTATTATTATTATTATTATTTTTATTTTTTATTTTTTTGTGAGCAGTATAATAATGTTACGTTACTAAGTAGACAGCATTTTGTGGAAAACCCAGATGTAACTGGAGGAAACGGGTGTGCTTTTTGTATTCAGCACACTGCTAAGCTACCTGGGTTCATAGTTTGGCTGCCTTGTTCTGTATGGATTCCAGTCCTTGTTCCTGGCTTTCTGCCTTACTGGGGTGCTTACTGTCCCAAGCACTGTCTTTCAAACACTGTTACTGATGCAACGTGTGACACCAACAGTCATATAAAAAGCATATACATCTATAAAAACAGACAGAATGATTTTCCACTTATTTTATGTCAATGGTAAATCAATAAATTAAGTGAAACCAAAAGAAATGATTAATCAGATAAAAACATATGAAGTGAGCCACTGGTGTTAACTATGTAATTAAACGAAACTGATTAGATGTCAAATCATCACACACCTTGATTTCTAACACATGAATTCATTTAAAGCAGTGAGTTTAGACCAGTCTCTTAGTCTCAAACTCCTTTTGTCTTGATCTGAGTCGTGGTCTTTTATTTTATTTACATTTAAATAGGTCTTCTTGACAGCCTTCACCCTCTTCTTCAGTTCAAACAACAAATATATGTATTTTTATTGAGCATTTGTGTGTTACTAAAGCAAGGAGAAAAAGATAATAAAGGCAATGTAAAATGGCACCAAAAGTGGTTCCTTGTTGAGTGGGTTCCATAACATGACACCAATATGGCTTACACTCGTATTATAAAATGGCCATCGATGTGAAATATCACTGATTGAAAAAGTGCATTGACTGCAAACTTTCATAGCTACAGTATCTTACAAACTTATCAGTAATAGTCATTTTACTTACTAGCATTTTAATAAATGCATGTATATGTACATTCCATGCTAGCATTATCAGCGTTATGTAGCTTTCTTATGTTGTTGCTGCACACTTTGGTGTTACACTGTGACACTCAGTACTAACAGTAAATCTGTGTGATTTTGGTTTTGGTGATTATGTAGTGTGCACATGACCGTGATTGTGATGTTACTGCGAGAGAACAAGAAAGTAATAACTTTCCATATTTTACACTGTATGTGTGCTCATGACAGTAAACTAGGAACTTAAAATGTAACAGGCTGAAATGTGCAAATCTGGTGGAGATTAGTGAGGAAGACATAAGTGGGTGGGAGTTGGTTATGGTTTCATCTAATATTAAAACTAAATTTGCTGACAGCTAAATTATTAACCCCAGTGTCCTCCACTTTGCAGTTAAGTGGATTTTAATTTGTTTTCTTATAACTGATCTTCATTTGGTGTAATATCAGCCCTCATATTTCCGAATTTGTTGTAAGTGGGTGGAAGGGTATTACAGTAGTTTAAATTACTGTGGATCAGTGACTAAAACTATGAAGCATCAGATCTGTCTAATAGGCATATTGTTGAATGACTTGAAACTTCTTAAAGCTGTAAGAGATTCTAACCATTTAAAAGTTTCTATTAGAGAAAAACACAAACTGAGATTCCAGAAACCTGTCCCCAGTTCAGAGAAATAGTATGAACATAATTTTAACATTTTTTCTGATAATAGAGGTATGTATTTCTATAATTCATTTGGTATAATTTGTATAGATTTGTTTTCCTAAAAAATATTAGCCAGTCTACCAGCAACCACCATAATAATGTGGTGATTTTTGTATTTAGACAGGTAAATGTTAATGTATTTTGATATTATTGGCAACCATTTGACATGATTGGAAATTAAAATTAAGGAATGTGTTCTTTCGTCAGGGGAAAGTTCGCTTCATATGGTAATAACCTAACCATATCACCTTTGAAATTAGTTACACAATTTATAATTGCTGAATCTTACTTTTTTTGTTTGTTTACAGTGCCCAGTGTGGATTAGACTTTATTTGATAAGTGTGAAACCGCGAGTCTGTGTTAGGCATGTTAGGAGCTGTACGCTAATCTGACATCCACATGTGTTTATTTGTGCGTTTGTGCATTTAGTGTACATTTTCACTGCTACTTCACATATCCAAACACATTGGCCTACAGTTAATCAGTTTATCTTTAATTCGATAATTTGTGTGGAAAGTGTAACTTAAGTGAACAAATTGTAAGCGCCATTGTTTTTGAGTGTGCATTTTTAGGTGGGTGTTTTTTGTTCTGTCTTTTTGAAGTGTTAAGCATTGACTGCCACAAATCTTTTCTGTCACCTTTTCCAAATTAAGCAAATCACTGATCCACTCTGGGCAGGAAAAGAAACACACATCATAACTGTGTGACATTTGGGTAATGACCATGCTGACATTTCAGACTGACACCTTTTCTCTCTGCACTTTTTCTTGCCTTTTTTGTCCTTTGGGGTGGGGAATGAGCTCTGTACTTAAAGGGTAACGATACTGACAGACAGCTTTACACTTTTAACAGGATGCATACACCACACACACATTCACCAACATACAATCGTCTCATGCTTGACCCTGCCCTATGTTGCCTTAAGAAAAGGAAAAGGATAATGATGGTTTTATAATTACAAGGCTACTAACATGATAACAGTTATCATAGCAATATTTTACTGGAGCAATATTTAACTTGTATTGTGTTGGATCAGAAACTCAGGCAATCCAGTAACTGCAATCGTAAGACCTTTATTAATGCAGGCAGAGACAGTAAAGGGTGATTTACAATTGGTCTAAAAACAAAGTTTTTACAAATGGCTACATACACCAAGATGGTCTTTGGTATAGACAAGAATAAACCTCGTCATCAGCTTCGATGCAAGCGTATGTATCACTCTGTCAACAGAGAAAAATCTTAACATGGTGTTCCAAGCATGTGCTATAACCAAGCATCAAGTTGAACTGTGCTATTGTAACATATACATGGCATCAAGTTATTCGTTTTACACAAAGAACACTAAGATTATTATTTTATATTATTTTTTTAATGAAGAAAACATTTCTGTGTGAGACATGACATGGTGTGAAATTTAATCACATGTATACACAAAAAAATAAAGCCATAAATCATTATGTACTTAAAATTTGTTTAACTGCTATGAAATATAAACTGTTTTTTATACCTCCTACATTTTTGATTTTCCTCAGGAGGGGGTCTCAGGGAGCTGGTAAAGCCTGTTTGGTTCAGAGTTTTGAGCACTAGTATAGTGTTATTTTTATGGTATTCAATGGAAAGAATGAGAGCAAAGAAATGGTTTATTCACACATTTGTCTAGATGATCTACATCAATATATTAATTTGAAAGCAGTCCTGGAGGGCTGTATTGAGTACAGGAATGTCTCTGTATGACAAGCCAGCCACTTCCCATACTGTGAAGCAAAACGTGAAGTAGTCCAACACCATTATGCTTTCAGAATGCAGAAATTTCAGTCTAATTGCATGTCCCTGCTAAAAAGAAAACAGCAAAGGCCAGCAGTGTGTTTATTACAATAGGATGCTGGTCAACCATCTTTACCACTAAAGTTTTAAGCTAAACTGCCATCATACCAGCATAAACCAACCTGCAACATGGAACTTTCATGGACTTCCTTTTTGACCAACATACCAGCTTTCAATACACATCATATGCTGTTTTATAAAGCAGGGTATGGGATGATCTGGACAAACCAGTCCAATTCATGGCCGCCATCATAGATGTCATTACCTAAGTGGCTAAGTGTTTTTTTGTAGTAAATGGAAATGTTAGGCAAAGACCTGTAGGTGGCAGTAAAGGGCTAGGGTGAAACTCGGGAGTTTTCGGGTTATAATGCCAGAGACAAAGAGTTTAGTATCTGGGGAGTCCCCTTTTTGTGCATTAATTCTTCAGTGATTCTTCTGTGCTTAGAGTTGCTGAATAAACAATGATTTTCTTTTGACATTCAGTTCATAAACAGATGTTGAAATTTTACTTTAATTTGCTGGTGTAATTCAGAATGTATTATTCCATCAATAGCCCAGATGCAGGAAGACAGCCTCAAAATTTGATACCACCACAGTGTTTTACAAATAAAGATAAGATTCTTGTACTGGTACAGAATTTTTCTTGTTTAACATTTAAACCTATTTTGATAAATTAAACTATTTTTAATAATGAAAAATAACATTAATAATGTTAATAGTAGTACCTATTTTGTCAGACTATAGTTACTTCTGCTAAAGATTAGTTTTAGAGTAAGCTTAAGCTTATTAACTGTTTTACTTCTTTACCAAAGTTGTCAATCATTTAGAAGCTGACCGTTATCTTTGTGGATCTACTTGCAGGCACAGACAATGTTCCATCAGCTGCTACCAGAAGAGGAGTTCTGCCCACCTGCTCCAAACCCTGAAGACATCATATATGATGGCGATCAAGGAGAAGGGGTTGGATTTGACAATGCTAATCAGGAAGATGAAATGGGAACTGAGAGAGAGAACATACCTCAGGAGAATGACCAACCAGTAGTCAGTGCAGCAAATACAGAGAGTTCAGACAGCATTAATCAGAATATTAATACTGAATCTGAAATTCAAACTTCAACCTCCAAGGAATAGTCCTTTAATAATTAGTCCTTAACTGTTTATCTACAGTACAATATCACCACTGGCAGGCAGCCTTCCTTGTGAAGAGCTCTACAGAGTTATGAATAGATCTTTCCAAGCTATTCAGAACGCTTAAATATAAGAATATGATTGTACACTTGCCCAGAAGAGCTCTTGGTCACTTAACACACTTCTGTCCTTTAATTTGTGCTATGGTGCTGTGAATGATTACAGACAGATAATAGTTATTTATTGTTACTCTTCTATTTCTGTTAAAAATACAAATAAATGCCCCTTACACACTGTCCATGGCTAGTAAAGTATTATACCATCTTAGGCAGAGCACACCTGTGTATAATTTAAATGGACTCACACTATATACATATTTTTCAGATTGACTGAACACCTGCTTTCAACTGTCCTGTCCACACAGTGTATACTATGCTGATAGCATGCAAATAAATGGTTTAAAATACTTTATTTTAAATAAAAAACATGGGGCCAAATACCTTGGTCATAAACTGAAAATTGAATTTCCTGAATTGTAACGTAAAACACCATTTTTTTTTTCAGTATGTACTTATATTAATGACTTCATTTCTGAAACATGAACATCCATTTAGTTCTGCTAATACCAGCTGAGCTAAGGTCCAGCCATTGTGTCTTTACATATTGATTACTTATATTACTCATGCATGTTGCTACGTCAAACCAGAGCAGTTTATTGTCAGTGTTTAGTTTTGGGAGTGCAAGAGGCTGATTGATTCCTGTTGTTCTATTACTTTGCCAAGGACGCACCTTTTTCATGACATTTGTTTCTATTGTGAAAGTCCATTTTTGACACTGTGTACTGTATGCAGAATTAAGTAATGTTATATTACTGTTTGCTTACTGGCATTAAATATCCAAGCCAAACTGTTGTTTTTGTCCTTTCCAGCATTATGCATGTTATGTACAATGCATCCGGAAAGTATTCACAGCGCTTCACTTTCTCCACATTTTGTTACGTTACAGCCGTATTCCAAATTGTATTAAATTAATCTCTTTCCTCAAAATTCTACACAAAATA
>JAVSBV010161345.1:0-14503 GCA_033117975.1 Parotocinclus spilosoma | reverse complement strand
AAAAACATATTTTTTTTTAAAGCTTTCTCTGCCCTCCGAAAGCCGACGGGTTTCTTCTGTTCCTTTAATTTTTTTCCAGATTCACTTTATTTTAATTGTAGGTTAAATAATTATTTTTTTTTATTTCTTCCTCCTTCCTTGTATTGATTCCATATAGTCCATAGAAATTGGAAAGTGCTGAAAAATAAAGATTTATTTTTATTTTTTTTCCTCCATCCTCAGTAGATTCTTAAGTAGGGACATCCGAGGAACAAGCAATTAAACAAGTCTGGCCTTATATTATTTAATGTTGTAGATGAAAGAAAGCACAGAGCTTACCTGACTCCGTCTCCCATCATCAGTAGGAACCATTATGTTATTAATAGAAACAAACCTTTTAGAAATAGAAAAAAAAGCTTTTAGGTAATGACTTAATGAATAGATCAAATAAACAAACAAATACAAGCAAGTGTTTTTTCAGTTCTGATAGAATTGTTTGTAATAGAATGGGTTTTTTAAAATTATAATAATAACTATAATAATAATAAATTATTAATTATTGTTATCATCCGGGGTGGCGTGGTACGTCGCAAGGATTGAAAGACAAGCTTTTTGTGTGTGTGCGTGCGTGCGTGCGTGCGTGCGTGCGTGTGTGTGTGTGTTACTTCTGCATGATGGGTTCGAGCAGGACGAGTGCTGGTTGCACCTCCTTCTCAGGGTTACTTGTCTCCACTGTGGTGCTCACCACAGCAATATACTTTCCTTCTGGAGCCACATTATGAGTGTAGGACACCATGCACACGTAAATATCTGCACAGCAAGCAAGCATGTAAGGTACTATGGTGGTATTATGGTGGTATATCCATATATCCATGTACAAACAGTAACAAGTAGGAATACTAAGAATTATTTGGAACAGAACGTCAGTGATTTTAAATATAACACTTTACCAAACCCAAAGGCACACTGAAAAGAATATGATTTTTCTTCATTCAGAATAATAAACACACATCATGAAACCTTTAAGGGCTTAAGTGTGTATGTAATACAGTTAAACAAAAAAATAGCTACATTAAAGATAAAATGATATAATTTACAAGGTAATGCTCTCTAACTACTACCAGTATGTCTCTGCTTTCTACATTCATCTCTTACATTGCTTTTGTATGCAAGCTCTGTTTTTTTTGCCAAACCTTAGAGGTATTTGTACTCCCTTCACGATGCTATTCAGTTATTCATTCTTTTTTAAAATTAATTAATTATTTATGTATTAACGTCATGTCAGCATTGATAGCTATTTTCATGACAGGTGCAAGGTTACAGCAGCTTTATAATGACTGTGCCTTTGTTACCTGATTTCCGGTGCACCTGAGTGTGTGGGATGATGATATGACAAGAGTTGGCCTCATGTGTGTTCTTGATAGGATGGTTCAGCAAGCATATGACTCTGATAACCCGTCCCACCTTCTTGACCCTGTTCGGTACGTAGCTGGGGTCACAGAGGAGTTGCTTACAGAGGAACATCTGAAAATAACCCACATGAATTGATTAGAGAAAATAATGAGCATCTTCTCCTGAAGTTCTTACTTTGACATGCCGTCATGAGCACATTATCTACATTTAGAACAAGCTTCCACCTTCTCTTCATCCTCACCTCTCCTTGTGATTTCACCCCCATCACTTTTCCGTTCTCCATAACGATTTCTTCCACATGGCGGTTCAGCATGTATGTACTGCCTTGCTCAGCACTGAGCCTGACACACACACACACACACACACACAAACGTTTGTCCTTTTCTCATTGTGGGCAATTTCCATTGACATAATTTTGCTGTTTTGCTCAATACAAAGTCATAATTTTCTGTTATCTGCTGTTTTACACAAAGGTTTAGACACCCCTGGTAAATTGGCATGTTCTGTGTAAATCACAAACTCATGTATCACTTGTAGTACGGTCATGTACCTTATGAAGGCTATTAAGGTTGTATCAGTGGTTCAATATAATGTCCAGAAATGTGTCATATTTAAGTTTGTTCCTGTAGGTCACATGAGCAGGCATTCACAAATGTTAGGACTGACAGTACTGTGCAAAAGCTTTAGGCCACCGTTGGACTAGATAGACCATTGTTTTAGCCATAGATTGGAATAAAGGTTACAATGAAGCTTAGCTTAGAAAATGCATTATGGCTTGAGAATATTTGGGTTTAATACGTTACATATGGTCATTATACCATTGCACTAATGATGGTATAAGAATTCTGGACAGTTCGGTACATGAGCCTGCACTGATTTTAGAAGTTTGTTGAGTAAATACATAGAATAGAATAGAATAGAATAGAATAGAATAGAATAGAATAGAATGCCTTTATTATCACTATGCACATGTACAATGAGATTAAAAGACACTTCCTTTGCAGTGCAAACATCCATAAAGTAAACTATAACACTATATAATAAAAAGGTACAGAAAACATTTGTTTCTATATACAGTTATTGCACATTGTTGAGATATTGCACAGTAATCGAGGTTAGCAGCGTTGTCAATCCTATTAAATAAATATTGCACATATGGTGGGTAAGAAGTACAGAGGGTTGGGAGGGTAGACTATGAAATTAGAACATGAATGATGGCTGTATTATAACTTATTAAACACTGGATTATTGATTATGGTGAATGTTGTTCATCATTAACATGATGAACAGTTACCTTGCAAATCCCTGTGGCAGCTCTCCGAGTCCATAAAGAGGGTAGAGGTAAGGACTGTGGTCATACCGTGCTACGGACTCTGAATACAGCTTAATCTGCTTGATGGTCTGTAGACATGGCTGGTCCAGATAACTAGGCGAATACACAAAGGCCAATGTCACAAGGACATGTAAAAGAGAACAGTGTTATTGTGTCAGAATATATACTTTCATTATGTATGCGTTTGAGTGTGTTTAAGTTTGGACACCAACTCATCAGTGCTACACAGAGCCAGAGCGTGACCGACAAACTCCATCACATCTGCTCCCAGGTCAAAATGCCGGAACACTTCCCTCATAGTGGTCCTGTGAGGGTCCATATCCTGGTATGTACGAGGATCGTGTTCCTCAAAATTTAGAATGAAGAGCAGTAACTTCCGGAACCTTCTCTTATCAAACATTCCCATCAGATCTGCAAACAAACAGCAGATATTTCTAATCCAGAAGATCAATATGCAAAGGGAAAAGAAAGAATTCTGATTCTTATTACTATCAGAGGTTCTATTTTTTAAGCCCATCATCATTCTAAAACAAAATTATAATTATTTTATTTAGTTCTATAGTAAATTTTAAAGCATGTAGGACTAGTTTAGATTTTATTACTAGAATGTGTTGGAAATGTTATCACAGCCTTTCTAGGACCCTGTGCTTGGGCAGTGCAGTGGCAATTTGCATTCCTACCACCACGGAATCCAGGGTTCCAGTTCTAAGCTGCCATGCAGGCCTGCATTAGATTCTCTTTTACAGGTATTATATTAGAACTCATTTTCAATATCTGATGGAATTTCTGTAAAAATGCTCTAAAAGCTTTTTCATGTTTAAGATACTGTTGGTCTAGTTCCATTCATTCATTTGTAATAACATTTGAATTAATCCTATGTAACCTGAAGCTTGTGCATCCACCTCTGTAACAGGAACTTTGTGAACTTTTCCTCCTCTGTAAACATAACTGCCCTCCACCACCTTAAAGTCCATATAGCGTGTGACCTCAGTAACCAGCAACATCTTCACCATCTGCCCTGTAACACAATATGTCACATCACACACACACACATGCACACACACAATCACACTTTTAAGAAAACAGGAGCAACGGAAACATAAACAGTGACGACTTTGTCTCACCATTGGAGAGCATCAGTTTTGGGATGAGATCAACGTTCCACTCTTTGCCATGTCCCATTCCTGTAGCAGGCCCAGGAACTTGGAACTTTTTATATAGCTGTACAGTAAGGGGTCATTTATTAGAAAAGATAATAAGATAAAAAGCGTGTTTGTGCTTATAGAGCCACACCTCCTCTAAGGGTGAGATGGAGGCACACTCTCCACCGTAATGTGGGTTCTGGTCAATGTGAAGAACTTTCTTCCCACTGATGGACAGTAGACAGGACAGGATACATTCCTATAAAGAGAGGTGGAGGAGACTGCAGTGTACCACCAAAACATCATCAATGTATCAATTATGTCAAGAGTACAGCATCCATCCTTCCTTCATTGTCCATCATCTATCACTCATATATCTATTCTCAATTGATCCATACATATATCTATCTATTCAGCATTCATCATTTGCCCTCATGCTGACACCCATCCACCTATTCATCTACACACACACACACACACATATATATATATATATATATATATATATATATGGGATATTTCATTTGTAGTATTCGCTAATTTATGCAAATAGTATATATACATTTACCATGGTACAGCTGATACAATTGATCTTACAATCCAAGCAACTGTGGGCTCTGTGATTTGCTCAAGGACTCAACAATGGCAGTTCGGCAGAGGTTGGATTTGAAACCTGGACCTCTGATTCAAATTCCAGTACCTTAACAATATCTAATTTCTTAATTCCCCATCCATTAGTTAATTCTAACAACAATGCGGAACCCATCCATGCTTGTATCCATATATCTGTCAATCATCCATCTTCTCTTATTTTATCTGTCATCAAATTTGTCCATCTATTGTACAATTTTAGTTTACTCCCCTATAATCCATCGACATGTCCATTTATCCATTTATATACTGTATATTCATAATTAAGCCAGCCTTTATTTATCATCCACAAATGTATAATTGGATCATCCAACCATTAGTCCAGTATCCTAACCTCTAGGCTACATTCATTCATCCACCAGTCATCCAGTCATACTTCCACAGAGCAGTATTTCTAGACTACATGTTTAGAAATAGAAGGGCACAGCTGTTTCCCTCTGCTCTCCAATCAGTTACACAAACACAACTGGGCATAAAAAGTGATTTAAGACTTAAGTCAATGTTACTCTGCCATGCATGAAAACGCTATTAACTAAACATGTCTCTATGAGCAAGCGTTACCTTGTTACCCTGTCTACAGCACGAATGAGTTTCTTTTAAATATTTTTAGATTCGTCCAACTCAAAGCTTTAGCCAATCAAGCTTTTGAAAAGCTGTTAAGGCATTATGGGAAATGTAGTACCTGTACTGAATTTACATGGTGATTCACACTGATTCTTTATGCCTGCAATTTTAGAGGAACATAGCAGCATTTTACTGCGGCACAAGTAGGGGTTCGTGTTCATGCTGTAAATATGTTATTCACTGACTTAACATAACACTGCAAGCACCTTCATTCACAAATCTGATAATAAAAACTTGAAAGCATTCAACATTATTATTTAACTTTATCCAATACCACAGCATGTGTGTATGGGATTAAATCTTAGAGAGTGTGCAAGCTGCCTTAGGTCAGTCTGAGGATTCGGCTTCATTAAGATCTGTGTCATGCCTACTAGGACGGATTATTTTTCCTTTCCCTTCTGTAAGAAGATAGCATGAGGAATTTAACAGTACATCTCTTATTCTAATCATAACTGGTTAAGGATTTAACAGACTATTGAAATAGAGCAAATACCAAACAAGGGTACTTAGAATTTACAGAGGACTTTACAATAGACAAACCATCAAAACTTCAAATGATATTACGTGTGACTGTGCATATTGACAGATTATTTGCTTTTGTTCAAAGTTCAAGTGTACATTCATTTCTATTCAGCATTGCATTGTGCAAGCCATGCATTCTAATCAATATATTATATTATTAGTAATATTAGGTTAACAGAGAACAGGCTGTACATGATGACAATGATGTTACCTTCAGCCCTGTGCCCAGGACGATCACGTCAAAGTCAGGCATGCTGAGTTCTCAGAGTGGTTCCAAGCGATGAAGGATCGCTCTAGTCTGTGTAGTAGTAAGAGTGTGTGTGTGTGTGTGTGTGTGTGTGTGTGTCTGTGCCACCTCCTTCATAACACTATTACATGATCCCTTCAGTTCTAATCCTCTCAATCAGGGAAGATCTTAGTGACGATTAAGAAGAAGAAGCACAAAAATGAACATTAGTATACGGTATTGTGCTACAATAAACGACAGACTATTTCATTTCACCTAATAAAGTGATTAAATCATTTTAGGGTAATATCCCAAGACTAAAGTTGACTTCAGTTCTAAGCAATAGAACTATGATTATATTTTACCCACACAAAGTGATATTGAACTTATCATCAAATTATTATTAATTGATTTATTTATGTTCAAGTGTTAAACATGCCTTCCTTGGTCAGGAGTCCGTCATTAACTCCATCAATGGCACAAGTGTAAGTACACTCTGGATGGGACACCAGTCCATCACATGGATGAAAGGGGTTGCCTTTGCAGCATCAGGGATGATCAACTTCCCTCAGAAAAAACGTTGTTGACGCCTGAACCATCTGGAACCCATTCTAACCCATATAGCTATCAAATTGCTACTCTGACACTAAAGAGCCCTTCATTAGATCATCAACAGAAAATGAACTTCATACATTTTTTGAGATTGTGTGTTCCAGATATTTATACAAGCTGCTTGTTATAAGTTGAGACTTGAGTCTGTAAATAAGGGCCTATAACCTGGGTTCCTAATCTCTGATGTGTTCCCAATGTCCATTTTGCCCGGAACTCTGTCTTATACATTCCCAGGACACTATATGATAAAGAACCCTATAAAAGTCTATAAATTAAAAACTATGAATACACTAAATAAAGCTCAAAGTGAAGTCTGTGAGTGCAGGTGTCCCTGTTTAGGAATGTCCTGCCTTGCGCCCTCTTCCGCCCGCCCTGACTGAGGACTAAACGGATAATAAAACGAATGAATGAATGAACTAATCGGAATGACGTCTCACGGTAAAGAAAAACTGCATTACCCAACATCCTTGGCGCTAGAGGTCGTTTCCGCAGAGTCGCAGAAGCAGTCGGAACTATTTGGGTTTCTTTCGTTTTTTAAAATGTAACTTTGATAACTTTAATGAGACCATTAAGGTTAGGTACCTGCTGAATTATTAAGTTATATCTGTTTGGTTTGTTAGAGTATAAACGCGGGGGTTTTTGGTGATCGTGTTAGTTTTATGTTCGCGGTCGTTATAGGAAATAAACCATGTCTGCACCGGTAAGATTATTATATTACTGTTAGTACTAACTTTATTTTGTACGTTTGTAAATGATGTCCATTAATCAACCATAACATAACAAGTCACCTCCTTATTTCTACACTTACTGTCTATTTGATCAGGTCCACTTACCATACTGATACACTTTGTAGTTCTTTAATTGCAGAATGTAGTCTTTCTGGTGCTCTGCTTACATTTGTAGTCCTTTAGATTCATTTAATCAGTGTTTAGGATTTATACAGGGCAGGTTTTATTAAGCTGGGGGGTTTAGTTTCAGTTTTGCAGTGTGTGCTGCGCTGGTACGAGTGGATGAGACAGCAGTACTATTAGAGTTGTAAGATAAAACACTTTTATAAAATAAATAGTTTCAAGTAAGTGACAACTGGGAATTAAGATTTTCCACACGTAGAAGACACTCCCACTACACAGATAACTGTGACAGACTGTGGTGTCCTGGTGGTTAAGGTCCAGGTTTCAAATCCCACCTCTGCCACAGTTGTGTCCCTGAGCCCAGGAGCTTAACCCCGAAATGCTTGGATTATAAGACTGTATTAATTTTATGTCGCTCTGGATAAGGGTGTCTGCTAACTGACATAAATGTTAATAAGCCTTTTTCACTTTCAGATGCTCCCACTATGAGACATTTAATGCATGAAATGTTTTGTGTTCTGACAACAAAATATTCCTAGTAAAAGAGTCTTCCATTATGAGACTCTTTGACTCACTCAACATTCTACAACATGTTCCCATTACAAAGCACCCTCTCCAGAAACGAGAGCCTTCCACTTTGCGAAACTTCCAAATCTGTGTTGATTTTTAATTTTTGTAGTAGAAGTATCTTGTTACTGTATTAGAAGTATTCTGTAGTAAACGATGGGCCTTAAAGCCAAAGCTTAATGCTTATTGTTGTTCTGAAGACCTGAATCTTGCTCTGTTTGTAGTTTTCAGGGATGGACAACCGGGACCGCCACACCCGCGTTCACACCAAAAGCTCTCCTGGTTTCCTGGAGCGTTTGGGAGAATCCATGGGAGGGATGATGATGGGGGTGGTGCTCTTCTTAATCTCCTTCTACGTGCTCTTCACCAATGAGGTCCAACATCTGTAGTTACACTACCATGATCACATAAAGATATTAATCCCTAAATTAGATTTTTAAATGCACACTCTCCTGCACAGGGCAGAGCAATACGCACGGCCTGCTCTTTGGACGAGGGTCTTTCGCAGGTTGTCACCATTCACCCTCACAGCTATGTTGACCCTCAGAACAACGGGCTCCTGCTTCACCTGTCGGCCCCACTGCACACTGCTCAGGTACTTTCAGGCTACACAGAGGAAAATGTACTTACACAAACCCTTGTGTATCTGCTAAATAATCTGATAACTCTGTATCTTTTTTCTCTTGTTTTCTGACTAACCTCTCTGTCCACAGCCTCTCTACGACCCCAACTATAAGGTGGCAGTTCAGGCAGTAAAGCTGAAGAGGAACGTAGAGATGTACCAGTGGGTGGAGTATCAGGAGACACGGTGAGTGATGTGATGATGTACCATGTTTCAGCACAAACTGCAGTGGTTCTTCATGTTCACTCTGTTCACAGGGATTATAAAGACGGTGGAGAAACCAAAACTGAGACCACCTACACCTACAGTGAGTTCTTCTTCATGGTGATGACGATCATCATCATCGTTACAGATCAGAGTTTGTAACATCTTTTACTTTGTGTATAAATAAACCTGTTTTTGCCTGATGTTCAGATACAGAGTGGAAGTCAGAGCTGGTCAACAGCAGACACTTTGATCAAGAGATTGGACACATCAATCCCAGGTAGGTCACCACTTCACACTACAGGTGTAATGTTCATCAAATTCATCATGTGATCAGGACAGAAGATCTAGGTTTGATTCCCTGAAGAACCTTTTGTGCCACAAATTGGCTGAAAAAGTCATGCTAAATATTAAGAAAGTGGACATTACTGTAATTAAATGATCATCTGATTGGCGCAGCGATCTAATAGAGACTAGATCCACACTAGACACAATCACACTGCAGTGGCCCAGAGTTCCCAATACCTCTAGGCCAGGTTGGGTGTCACAAACAGATACAATTGGCAGTGTCATATAAAGTTCAAAGGATCATCTCTGATGCTGGAACATCAGTGGCCCGAGCTTAAAACTGTGTGAACACTGTGAGCACTAAGAACCATGACCAGGAAAATGAGTGGCTAAAACATGGGGGACAAAAAATAGCATACATTTTAATGAGTTCACACTGCTGTAGGTCAGATACACATCATTCCTGCTTTTAAAAGTGGAATATATTAGAATGTTTGTGTGTGTACCTTGTCTTTCTTTATCAATGTCCTCAATGTGATAGGCAAAGCTGGCAATTAAAATAATAAGTAAAGTTTAAGTTAAGGTTTTTAAAAGTAAAAAATATGTATAAAATTGACTCGTAAGTGTAGCATTAATTAGCTACAGTAATCCTTATGTCAACAAAAAGCATAATAAGACGTCTGTGTCCCTGTCTGTGTCCCTGTCTGTGTCCCTGTCTGTGTCCCTGTCTGTGTCCGTGTCTGTGTCCCTGTCTGTGTCCCTGGCTGCGTCTCTGGCTGTGTCTGTCTCTGTGTCTCTGTCTGTATGTGTGTCTGTTTTTGTGTCTGTGTGTGTGCCTGTGTCTGTCTGTCTGTCTGTGTGTCTGCATGTCTCTCTGCATGTCTGTCTGTCTGCATGTCTGCGTGTGTGTCTGCGTGTGTGTCTGCGTCTGCGTGTGTGTGTGTGTGTGTGTGTGCGCGTGTGTGCTACAGTGCGATGGCGGTGGAGAGTGTAACTGTCGTTGCTCCTGAGGTTTCAGTCGGACACTTCTTCCTCTCTAAAGGTATTTATCTGTTCGTCTCTCATGTCTCTGCGTTTCTTTGACATTTTTTGGACAGTACAATCACACTGCACTATCTGAATCCTCCTCATTCCAAAATGTATTTGCAGGGATCACTGAATAAACAATATTGGAGCCTGTAGGAACAATACCTACTTCCACGATTTTCCTAAACTTATTTTGCTATGGTGGGTTTAAGGGTTTAAAATTCCTTATATGCTACAATCTCAAATCAGGAAAAAAAGTTGGGACAGTGTGGAAAATGCATATAAAAAACTGTAGAGGAAGAAATAAGCAAATCTCTTCTCATCTTTCTCTAAAGTACGTGGTCTTAAACATTTCAATACTTTTCTCACGTATATGTTGACAAACAGTTGATCTCCTGCCCATATTTGCTAATCAAAGACTTAGCTTGTCATGATTACAGGTCACCTATTGACATTACCTGTTTTTTTTTTAACTTAGTACTAACGAACAAATTAAAAATGAAAAACCAAAGAAAGATACCCACTGTATCATTTCTGCACGTTTTAAAGGACCATTAACAAACCAGTATTGTTTGGTGACATTAAAATATTAGCCGATTGTCTTTTGTACATCCATCCAGCCATCCATTATCTTCCGCTTAATTCACATAGGGTCACGGTACCTGGCAACCCTGGGTGCAAGGGCAGGACAGACCTAGATGTGGCACCAATCCATCATAGGGCACACACACATAGTCACACACTAAGGGCCACTCCACTTTAGAGATGCCCATTAGCCTAACACGCATGTCTTTGGACTGTGGGAGGAAACCGGAGTACTCCATACAAAAAGGAATCAGGCCGTTCTACCCTGGGATTGAACCCAGGACCTTCTTACTGTGAGGCAGTGGTGCTACCCACCAAACCACCGTGCTGCCCTCTATTTTGTACATATTTATCTTTTTAAAATGAACTGAGAAATGAGAATTCCGCTTAACAAAATAGGCAAGGAGAAGCATCTAAACTTTTGTACAAAACTGCATGAAGTATTTTCACCCTACTGGGCTGCGGTGGCTTAGCTATGTCCTATAGCTTTACCACTAAGCCACCACAGAAGGTCCAGTCTTTAATGCTCCACCTCCACCAAGCTACTGCTCTGAGACCTGTAACCCATTTTTGCTTGGATTGCTAGAATGTATTATTTTTATGTCGTTCTGGATAAGGGTGGATAAAGATATGTTTATAAATGTATGTATGATATCAGGTACTGTTGTGATTGCTTTATGGAGCTGCATAAAAGTGATAGTAAATATTGATTGTGGTTGTAATGTGTCTATACTCTGTGCAGGATTGATCGATCAGATCAATAATTTCCAGAATCTAAATTTGGCTGGACTTCCAGCGACTGACCCCTTCCTTACTGTGTACGAGGACCATTTCTACCATACTGCCAACCCACGGAGACCAGAGGTAAAGCCATGCACACACCTCAATACACACCGAAACAACACTAAAACAAATAAATCATTGATATTTTGTTAAAGCTCACTTTATTAATAGTTTGATTAAAAAAGGCTCTACTAGTATAAATGCTCTGTCGTTATTATTTTGTGGATTTATATGTGGAGCATGGTCCAGCCGAAAAAAAAATCAAGACTAGAATCATGTTTATGAATTTATTAGCTTACTTATATAACAGTTAAGAGATTTAACTACACAGAGCTTTTTTTAAATTACTTTCTTGTAGATTACAAAATTGTAGTAATAATGTAACAGGTGTAGATGTGTGAACTCACTGCAGTGTCATTTGTGGAGGTAACAAGCATACCAAGTTATCAAGTTTCTTTTGTGAACAAAGATATAAATTATGTAACTAAAAAACTTTGTGTCTGTCTGTGTGCGTGTCTGTCCGTGTGCGTGTCTGTCCGTGTGCGTGTCTGTCCGCGTGCGTGTCTGTCCGCGTGCGTGTCTGTCCGCGTGCGTGTCTGTCCGCGTGCGTGTCTGTCCGGGTGCGTGTCTGTCCGTCTGTGCGCGTGTCTGTCTGTGCGCGTGTCTGTCTGTGCGCGTGTGCGCCTAGGTTGGAGATGTGCGGGTAAGTTTCTCCTACGCTGGACTCAGTGGTGAAGGTTTTTTCCCTGGACCAGCACAAACAGTAAGTCCAATCTGACACATCCACTGCCAAAAGTATGTAGACACCCCTCCTAATCTGTTATTTTACAGATTCACTGCTAACATGTTTGTCGTTCTTCCCTGAAATATCCACGAATAAACCTAGCAGTAGAACGAGTTGTACTGAACATCAGCGACCCCTTTAGTCCATTTCCCTCTGTAGATCTGATTCTGCTGGATCGAATGCTTTTCACTTTATTTAAACAATAATAAGAAATAATAAAATATATTTAAAACAAACTGGAAGATATTACACCAACAGTTCTGTAATAGTTTAACAATTAAAACTAATATGAGATCATATTTATATTTTACTTCTGGTTGTACCTGTTCCATAAGCACCAAACAAAAAACCAGCACCAGCTCTGAAACAACTCTTTAAACACAAGTTATGAAGCCACATGATTATAATTATGTAATTTATTAACAAATGACAGCTTGGTTATTAGAAACCAAAGACTTCTAAGGGTTAGATTAAATAACTAGGACTGCTGAATCTACAGTGCTTATAGTTTGAATTTCGGGGGAATAAACTTGGTTTTCTGTAAAAATGTACTTTATACAGATGTAACACAATGTGAACTGTGTGTAGGTGAGTGTGGTGGCCATGCAGAAGGAAAATAAACTGATGCCTTATAAAACCAAATCAGGAGACACATTGGAGATTCTTTACTTGGAAGAGCTTACTGCTGAGGTGCGTACTGTCTGGCACAGAGTTTTTGACCTTCACTACATTTACATTTACAGCATTTAGCAGATGCCCTTATCCAGAGCGACTTACAACTTATATAACCTTACAATTCAAGCAATTGTGGGTTAAGGGCCTTGCTCAAGGGCCCAACTGTGGCACCTTGGCAGAGGTGGGATCTCAGAGGCCAGTACCTTAACCGCTAGTCTACCACAGTCCCACTCTCTCACAGTCCTCCATACTGGTCAAAACAATCTGTAGCTATACTAATCACAAAAATTAGGGGATATTTCAAAATGAAATACAGTGTTGCTTGATTATTCAACAGTTAAAAACACTACAATAGAGTATTTACTCAGAGGATGAATACTCAGCGAAAACGAAAAGTAACACTAGAGCATCGGCCGCCTGAGTCGCTACTTGCCGAGTTTTTAAAGTTTTTATCTGCGGTTTTGTGTTCGCTGTTTGTGAAAGTTTCATTAGAGACTGAATTCATTCAAGCCCTACGATGTTACCCAAACGTTCTGCAAGTTCTACGGCTAAAACACTGTATTAATACTTAAATAAATATAGCATCCCTACGATTATATCTATGTTATATCTGCTAAATTTCATAAATGTACATATATGGTCATTATACCCGTCATAAAACCTCAAAACTTTTGAACAGTACTTCGCATCAGAACTTTGCTGTTTATTTGTTTTTCTTTTCCTTACTTTCTTACCAGGTGTACCAATATTCTTCTGGGCTCCTCAGATCTAAGGAAGCATATGCATTTTCTCAGGTGCCAGAATAGCCAGAGTGCTCTCTTCTCTAGTATGGCTGCCTGTTGCCAGAGTAACAACTACTCTGGAATCAGCTTATTCTTTGATGCCATTCTATGATCTTTCTTTGATTTTCCTGTTTGGAGGAGTTTGCTGGATGTCTTTGTGTACACACGCTTCAGCTCATGCTTCCTCAGTCTGTTACGGTTGGTTTGAAATGTCTCACAAATTGGAGTTCAAGTGCATTAACACGGTGATTTGTCAAAGCACTTGAACTACAGATTGCAGTTGAGGTTTGTTTATTATTATGTGACTGCTACTTCCCTCAGAGACCAACCCTGGTGAAATAGCCGGAGCAGAACAGCTCCACCTACTCTAACTTTGAGTAAAGCATTCTGAGCTGTTATTCAATGGACTTGAATGGAATGAAATCCCCAACAATAGGATTCAGCATAATTTGTGATCATCATCTTGCGCTACATTTGCGTTCGTCATAAACGATATTGATATCCGATGTGCTGCTCTCGATCTGCCCTAAGTACTGAACTGTAGTTTTAATGTACCAAATGGTCTTTAAATTGGAGAGTTCTTCAATATCTGCAACTTAATCGTTTACGCTTGACATTAATGGCATTTAGCTGATGCCCTTATCCAGAGCGACTTACAACTGATATAGTTTAACATTCCAAGCAATGGTGGGTTAATGGCAGTGGCGGATGCTGGTCTTGCAAGGAGGGGAAGCTCAATTTCGGCCTACATCATAACATGTGTCGGTTTATTTATACGTAAATTCTACCCTCCGTTCCTTTTCAAGAAAAAGATCTGTGACCCTGTCGTACCAA